>QTSX02006569.1:0-175981 GCA_014839935.2 Entomophthora muscae
GCAAAAGTGATTTGAAATTTGGACCAAGGATTTGACAATCCTGCATTTTTACGTTCAGGTTCTGAATTTACAGTACTGAAAGCCAAAACCCTTGAAGAGTTCACCAAGTCTACAATCACTGACCTCTCCAAATCCATAGATAGTGATCACTACAGGAAGTGTCAGTGAACCAACCCTGAGCTGCTGGCTTTCTAGCATCTGAGAATTGGTGGGTTGTGGACTGGGTGGACAAAGCCCACCAGAAGATTGGTGCTAACTTAATTAGGTAGGACATTGACTTTCCCACCCAGGATCATGGGCTGGTGGTTGGAAAAATAGTGTCTATTACTCCAGTGAGGGTAATATATACTATCCCAAATAGCTTGCTGGTATGGTCCAGCGGAAGCTCAACAGAAGATGCAGGCACTGGTTATGGAGTGATAGGCAGTTTCATGTCTAATTAATAGGTAGGGAGAAAGTTGTATTTATCTCTTAACAGGCAGGGCTCAGTAATGTATCAAGGGCTCTTCCTGTTGTATCTGGTCAGCTCTTTAGATTGGTCCAAAGAATCCTATGCTAGTATCTTGTCAGTGATGTAGTCTCTATATTCAGGCTTCAAGGGATATTCTGTAAAATAGACAGGACCAAAAGGAGCACCTAGCAGACAATAAGTAGCTGGCAAGGCAGCAGGAAGATCAGAATTTTTTTAATTAACTGGAAGATGACTAGAATAAAATATGGCAATAATTAGGTAGACCAATATCTCATAAACTTTATTCAAAAATGATAATGAGGGTTGACCTTGGCCTGGAAGGTACTTATACTGCACTGCCAGGCCTCATTTTCTGGTTGGTTTTCTTGAGCTCAGGCAGGTTGGCGTTGGGGGTCTTAGATAGCAGGGTGATGTTTGAAACGGGTGTGTTGTCATTGGCTACCTCTGGATGATAATACTTTAAATCCTTCTGTTTGGAATTTTGATATTGGCAGTAGACAGGTGTTTAGGTTCAGTACCACTTCCTGGGCTTTGGGCAAGTTCAGGACAGCTTTCATTGGTAGACCTGCTTATTTCACCAAGAAAACCAATGATACCAAGTGTTTACAACTCAGGAAAACTCCTGGCATTAGACACTGACAGTTTGCTTGCCAAATCCTGTGGTGTATTTGAGGACTTAGATTACAGCAGGTTGACATTGACTTTATGAACAGGTGACTTATCAGTCAGTTGTAGGCTGCCAAACTCCCAGTCTTTGAAACTGGCGGTTCATGAAGGGTTTTGTTCAGGGTTTGAACCTGGCTCCATACTTTAGAGTTTTGGTACAACAAAATTTTCATTTCTGACAGAAAGGGCTACTTTCTGAAGGACATAACATAAATGCTCCACAATAGAATTTACATACTCAAAGGAAACACCAAAACCAATCTCTTGAGAGATTAACACAACTCAGAGATGTCAGGACACCCAGGGAGACCCAAAACCCTCAGAAGCGTCAAAAGAAACTTTACATGGCAAAGAAATGACCAAGAAATAAGTGTGTACCTGAAAGGATGTGAGACCTGTGGAAGGACCAAAACTCACAGAAACAAACCCAAAGAACTGCTAAGACCCCTGGATATACCTACTGGCCCCTTTAGATCTGTCTTAATTAGTTACATTGTGGAACTTCCCCTATCAACCTCATTCAACACAATACTGATCATGATAGACTGCTTAACAAAAATGGCTTACTTTGTACCAACCACCACTCATTGCACAGGTGAAGAAATGACACAGCACTTCTACAATCAAATCCTCACCCTGCACAGAACACCCAAAGAGATCATTGCAGACAGAGGACTCCAATTCACCTTTAATTATTAGAACCAGGTGATGAAGGACTTAGGAGTCAAGCGCTGCGTATCAAGCTCCTACCACTTGCAGATCAATGGTCAAACTGAGATAGTTAATCAAATTCTGGAGCAATATCTCTGATGCTATGCAAAGGCTGACCAATACAATTAGGCTAAGATGCTCTCCATGGCCCAGTTTACTTACATCAGTAACTATCACACCTCTACAGGGATTTCCCTGTTCAAAACCAACTATGGGTTTGACGCAACCTGGGATCTCAATATTGGAGTAAAAGAAGCCAACACTACTGGATGCACCTGAATTGAACAGATCCACAACACAAACTACCTGCCTAGCCAACCTGAGCTGTGCAGTACAGACGTAAAAAGTCTTTGCTGACTTTAAACAAACACCTGGCTAATTTCTGAAAGTTGAAGATTAAGTCTACCTGACTCCTGAAATGCACCCCTGCATGTGCTCTATAGGAAGCTAGCTCACAAAAAAAGTGGCCCCATAAGATTACCAAGCTGGTTGGAGAATTAGCTTTCAAACTAGACCTACCCCACCTGAAAGATCAATAATATATTACATTGCTCCTTGCTGTTCAAGAAGAATGAAACATCACTTTTCAACAACAACTCAAGATAGCCCCCCCTCTCATTTAAACAGGTTGTTCCAAGGAATACAAAGTTAAATACATACACTGCAATAAAACCTGCTACCAAAAACCCCTGTACTATGTCAAGTAAAAAGAATACCTATAGAATAGTTCACTTGAAAACCCCTGAACAAACTAGTCACCACCAAGTAAGTCATTCAACAATACTTGAGCAAGAAGGACCCAAAGGGAGTGGTTTTGGGGGAAGAAAGAGATGATTTCAGGATTGACAATTTTTTTCTCCTTGAACCTGGGCCCAAGGGCAGGTTTTGAACCCTGGCCCTGACCACCTGTGGGCCGCCAATCCCAAGGACCAAGTGGCTGGTCAATTGCATTTATTGGGGTAGAGTCCTCTCAAGCTGAGGCTGCTCTTTTCTTTCAGAATAAAGATACCAGCCAAATCTTGGAAGCCACAGCGCCTGAAAGAAGATAAGACAATTTCCTAATGAAGGCAAAAAAATTTCTATCATTAACTTCATGATTTTGAAGTCTACCCAGTTGACCAATCAAGATTCACTACTGAGAGAAACATGGACCTGAAGACTTCCCTGTGACTATGACTTGAGAACAGAAGAGTTGAGCAAGCCTTCCTAAGGATCTAGCCAATAAACAACTCCCCAGCAACAGTGCCATTTTGAAGCTCCAAAACCTAGGCGTCCTGGCCACCCAATCTCATATTTTCTGACCCTATGATGAACCTCACATAGTAAATCTAAATTTTGGTGGTGGTGTACTATATTGTCAGGATCACTCCTGACATAGCTCTGAATGAATATCAAAGCAAAAAAAATAAGTACAGTCTAGTGCAAAAGAGGAGAATTACAAAATGCCAGATTGAGATGCCACTGCTTTATTAAGCATGATGTCATAGCTACATAGATGACGTAATTTTTATAATCACATCTCAGCTGTTAATCTATGAATGTTAATGCCCAAATCTGCAGTAAAGAGCTCTCAATAGCGCCTACAATTTACCTTAAGAAATTAAGTCAGGTCAAAAAGACCAATTAGAGCTAAATTGAGCAAGAGTGATCCCCCCTACATGAACCCATGTTGAATGAAATGATGTCATTCATGCAAGTGTATCTCAGCAAATAAGAAAACAAAATGATTTATCAACCACTAAATTTAAAGCTCTTTGTATTTCAAGCATCATTTAATAATAAATAAGTACCCATTAAGAGACCACCTTGTGTGTAAAACCCACTGGAACACAAGACCTTGTAACTAATGAACTTTAAGTTCATTAATGCACAATCCACATAAGGGAGGAACCAATCAGATAAGTCCCAGAATTTGGGATAAAAATAGAGGGCAGGTCATGCAGCCCTGAACAATTCAGGAATAAACCCAAACCTTGGTCATAAATCCTGTCACTAACCAATGGGGATCTGGGACCCAGACCACATAGTTTGGGCCAGATTCTTGCCAAACCTAACTATCCAGTCTAAAATTAGACCTTGAGAAAGACTTAGGCCCATTTTCCCCTCATGATATTAATCCATTGGCCACAACCAGGAATTTGCAATCCAGATTCATATAGTAGAAGAACAAGGGTTTGACTATATTTCAATTTCCTGATTTCAGTCTTCATCACCCAGACTTTTGGGATGCTCTATTTCCTGCTTTCACCCCCACTTGCAAAACTTTATACAGTGGGAGATACTATAAATAACCCCCTTTGAATATTTGATAGCTTAAGCTATCATTGAAGTTCTAACCAATCTTGATATCTATTTTTCTTCATTAATTATAGAAAGTAAGTTCTACTGTGTCTATATAGCTGGGTTTTACATATATAGACCTGTGGACCACGCACTAAGACTTTATTATCATTTTTAAACAAAAAGTTTATGAGACATTGGTTTTCCTAATTACTGCCCTATTTTATCTTTGTTATTTATCAGTTTGGCTTAGTTCAAGATCATCTGGCCCACCTGCCTCTCTTCCTGCAGTTTATTATTCATCAGGTGCCACATTTGGTCTTGTTAACTTTAAAAAATACCTTTTAAAGCTTGAATACAAGGAATTTACCCTTAAGGAAAAAATTGAACAAGATCCCCTGGCCCAGCTAAATCTGCTAATAAGATGCAATATACAAAGCCCTTGGCATTACTCCAAGTCTATACTTTTCAAAGACAAGTACAACCACCTACCTGCATACTAGTTTGACATGTAACTGCCAGTCACTCCCAGACCAATGCCTGCATACACTCCTGAGATCCCCCTAGACTGCACCAATAAGCTGTTTGGGATATTATATATCACTCTCACTGGGGTAATTGAGACTATAATTCCGGCTGCCAGCCCATGGTCCTGGATAAAAAATTGATGTCCTACCTTATTAAGTTAGTGTCAATCTTGTGATGAGCTCTGCCCGCAAAACCTGTGGCCTGCACATTCCAAGAAAACAACATGCTGGCTGCCCAATATTGGTTCTTTGACAAGAGAACTGGCACAAACAACTAGCAATTGTACTCCTTGTGTGTTGCACTTGGGTGAACAGATCCACCAGAATGAGTTTGTTTGAACTAGTATACAGCACATAACCAAAGATTATTCAAGCACTCACAAGGCCCAAGTTAGAGATACCAAGAAAGGTATCATCTTGTTCTGACCCCAAAGTACTCCAAGCTAATGTTGTAACTGTGATGTTTTAGAAGAGTTACAAGGGAAAAATATTTAGAAACTATATAATAATCTTTATTGAGAGATAGTGATTATATAGCCAATGTGAATCAAGGGTAACAGAAACATGATTGTGTTGATCACATGGCTGTATGTTGAAGGGGGTGGCTTGATCCTGGTAATGAGTCAAGCGCCAAAACAAGGTATCCATCATAAAGGATCATCATCTGTTCATGTTGTTGGATTTGTTAATTCAAGTTGACTTCCTAGTCTGGCTTCAAGTGGCCAGGTAATCAGATTGCGGGTCATGAACCTGCTTGTTTGGAACCTTGCTGGTGGTTTGAGCCTGCTGTTTCAACACCAACATCAACCAAAAGGAGAGAGAAGAAAAACAGTTACAAGACATATTTGTTCTCATCTAAGATAGACACAAAGTTGGCAACAAAGTATGGTTGATGAACACCAATAAAAGCAAGTTACAGCCTGAAAAAGTAGGATCTGCTATTATCTTGGAGGTAAACAACAACACTTGCCTAGTGCAAGAATTAGGCAAGAGAAAACAGGATAAGGTCCTAAACCATGATAGGCTCTGCTACTGCAAAGCCCGGCAGAAGCAACACAAAACTGTTCTCCCTGCAACCAAACAGCAGCTAGTACAGTATGGTGTTCATGCTCAAACAACGTCCTAGCAGACCTTTTACCAGAGGAAGCTGACTCTTAGACAGTGAGATGTTGAAACAATGGAGTCAAACCCACAATAAGGTTCCAACTAAGCAGGTTTGTGACTTGTAATCTCACTATTCAGTGACCTGAAGCCAAATGTGGAAGTTAACTTGAATTTACAAATCCAGCAACATGACCAAATGACAATTTCTGTACAATGAACATCTCATTTAGTGCTTGACTCATTACAAGGATCAATACATCCTCCTAATTATTCAACTAAGTGATCTTCATAATCATGTTCCTATTATCCTGATTTACAGCAACTATATAACATATATATCTCAATAGAATATTATCTAGTTTTCAATCATTTTTTCCCTTGTAACTTTGCTAAAACAGCACAGTTACAACACAAGAATCAAATTGTGAACTATCATTCACAAAGCCAATTGAAACTCCTAAAAAGTTCAAATTCATAACGGTGGCTCCCAAAAATTTCTGGCCATTCAGGGTTGTTGAAGAGTATTTCTAAAGCATGAGAAGTGATTTCTAAAGGCTTTCATGCCTGTGATGTTGTTGTTGAGATGTTTATCAGCATGTTGTCATGACATTTCTGAGCTCTGACATACACTCATAAAAGATTAGTAAGCTCATTCTTCTGACATTTTCTTTCTCTTGTGAAGGACCCTGTTTAACCTACTTTAGGTGCTAAAAACCTGAATCAAGCCTAGAATAACTTTTTTGTCTTCCCTTGATATGAACATGCCTTTTTACAAGACCATAGCTTGAACTTATACTCTATCACAACCTAGCTATCTTTTTCTGCAGTATATCACTTACTAGGATATATGTGTAGTTTTTTTGAGAAGTTTAACCTGGTTTTCAGATTCACAAGTCTTATGATGATTGTGTGGCCAGTTACCTTTTAACACACTAATTTATCCTTTTCTCAGGTTTTCAAGTACTTAATATCCAAGTTCCTCATTATGTATAGGTTTTACATGTATTAGGTATTTCAGAGATGACTTATCTATGTGTGATGAGACTCTGAAACAAACTCAGACCACTATATTTTTGGCTTAATATAATGATTTTACAATTCTTTACTCTGCCTCACTAAAGGTAGTGAATAAAGGCTATTATTCAAAAAATTTCACTAATAATTTATCAGAAGCTCATATCTTCAATCTGTTGATGAGTTTAGGGTTGGATCCCTTGGTCATAGGTCTCAATTCATATTTTAATACATATATGTGTCCTCTTCTCTATGAAAGCATTCGGGGTGGCCATGTCAGTGGTTTACTGGATAGCAACCTGGTGGTTCTTTTCACCAGATTGAGAGGCAGACCTTGTTAGCCTAGCCTCTCTCACATATAAAGTAGGGGTGATACTATAACTATGTGCTATATACTGTTACATTTAAGAAATATTATTTTATTATATAAAATCTTTTTGTATGACTGGATTTATTTCCAATAATTAAAAGCTACAGGAGTATCACAATATATACATTGTTTTGACTATTTTCCTAAACTTTATATTATGATATATTTCATTTTTTTGAACTCTCATAGTTTGAGTTTAATTTGACCAAAGTAGGATGCTATACCTTCACTTATTTAACAATATTGTGTGGACTTTATACAAAGCTATGAATAAAATACTTAAATCTTTAATAAAACTAAATTTACATACATGATCTTAGGAAGAACCAAATTGGGTTTAAAGTGAAAGTTATCTTAAAAACCTTATCCTAGTTTAACATAAAAGTCATATTGTAGAAATTAGATTTACAAACTCTTTTTATTACCACTGATATAAACTGTTTGTAAATTTTTACAGAATAAAAAGTGTAATATTCATTATAAATAAACAATAAAATAACTTGTGTAAGATAGAAAAGAATGAAGCCAAGAGGGTAGTTTCTGTTTTTGTAAAAGAAATTCTGGCGCCAAAATTTTACTTTGAAAAATTAAGTTTATAACCATCAGTTTTAACATAGGTTGGCTTCACCTTTAGTTTTAAAATCTTTTATGATGGAGATATTCTCTAAAAAAACTGTGCTGAAGCAGGCTGCAAAAATATACTTTAAACTTGATATTGATTCACTCTGGTTAAATAAGGAACTGATTCCTTTATAAATTGTTGAAACACTAAATTATTGTCTGTCGAATTTGAAGGTTGAAACTTTGAACAAAAGAACTTCTTAAGTGGACAAAATGTTGTTGATTTTAAAAAGGTTTACTTTATCAGTTTTGTCAAGATTTTTTAATTTAGTTCTTCTGTTGAGCCTTAAGAACTTTCTTAACAATTTTTTGCTCTTCAATTAGAAAAGCGCGAACGATTCTATAAAATTAGTAGTATTATTAATGGTTGTTACCTATCACGAACGGCCTTAGCGCAAAGGTTACCACCATATGCACGGCTAATGGATTTCTCGCGTTTACTAACCTGGCTCAGTTCTCTTGGGCGATAAGCCTTAAGACCCTGAAGAGCGACGCCAGTGTCACCGCAGCGGGGGCCTTTGACGGGCTTCTTCAAGTGGTGATACACTAACTTGCCACCTGGGGTCTTTACGATCTTGACCCTGTTAGATTTGGTGTTGTAGGAAAGGCGGCGACGATATTGGACACGCTGAACCATCTAAAAATTGTTAGGTTCATCCTTTATAAACTGATAAAAAGTGCTTACTTTAGCTTAGTATAGAGGAAAAGAAAGTAAGTTTAGGGTGATGGAGCAATAAACCCTCTGCGATCGTCACCAAATTCGAATCAAATTCGAATTCGAGGCATCATGGCTTGATAAAAACTAAACATTAAAACACTACTTCACAATTTTCAATTCAAACTAAACACCTAAAGCAAATATCATAGTAAGACTTCAAACTATTCAATTCAAAGTAACCAATACAAACAAATATTAGAAATATACTCGCAATATTAAATTAAAACTAGAAAATTATAAATATTAAAACAAATACTATAACTAGACTTCAAACTAAATAATATAAACAAATATTATAATTAGATTTATAAAAAAATTTAATTACATAGATTGAATTGAATTGTTTTAAATATATTTCATAATATTCAATCCAAAAAAATAATCAAAATAAATACTTTGTGTCATGGGTAGTAGTACTATACAGTGGGAGAATGTCATAGGTGACATTTTGCTGTTAATAATAAAGCATGATACATAATGTGAATCAAACTGTAAAGTCCAGCTATGTTAGACACAGCAAAATTCACTTTCTATAATAGGCTGAATAGGTAGTAAAGATTTGGGTTAAACTTCAAAGATAGCTTAAGCTATCAACTAGTTAAGAATTATTTATTTATATGTGAATATAAAAATAAGGTGAAATCATAGGATTAATTAGGGTATGCAAATTAATTCTGTGTATCAATGAGCTTGCAGCTCATCAATCACAAGGTTTTTTACACATTCTGATTGTTGGTAATTGGGGTTCTTGACAGATGATCATCACCTAATAAAAGTTGTTAAAAATGTGAAGACTCTTCAAATGAAGTCTCATAAATGTAAACACAACAAATATTTGCTGAGTTACATATGCATGAATGTCATCATTTCATACAACTGGTTGTCATGTGGAGAACTTGCTTTAACTCAATTTGGATCTTAATTGGCAGCCTTGGCTGGTCTTAACATATAAATGAAGTTCTTGGCATTAAGAAGGGCTTCAAAAAGTGCTCTTGCACATAGGTTTTTATTAATTACTTACTGATTTACAGTAGTTTTAAAAGCTATGCCAACAACCAAAAATACCTCAGATTTAAACAAAATGATTTCAGATTTAAACAAAATCCATCTCTCAGGTTAAAATATACACTCTGTTAACAGGGTTTATTGGCGTTAATGGGCAAAATGAGTCAACACAGCAACAAAAGGCTCACACACAAAGCAAAACCATTCAAAATACAATCTGAAATACATTGATTCACAAACAAAATGATGTGATTTGACTTTCAGTGTACATATGTTTACTATGTGAATTGGTGACAAAATACACCCAAGCAAGGTGTGTCAAAACACAAACCAAATACAAAACACAATAGCAACTCACTATGTAAACAAAATCACTCACGCAATGTGTGCAATGAATTGTAATCATGAATGATACCAAGGTATCTAAAATAAGACATGAGATCTGAAACATAAATTTTAAAAATATTGTGTTGGGTGTTTGAATTTGGCAGTAAAATCTGGGAAAATGGGTGGAAATTATTTTGAGTATTCTAAAATAAGCGTTGTAAAACCAAAAACAACTAATTAAGAAATAAAAAATCTATAATTGTGATATCAGGTGGGGAAAAACATTAATTAAATATCCATATACAGATAAAAGAAAAAATTAAAATTAGGGGAGTAACTTAATTGAAATTTATTTAATATTTTATTAAATTTTAAAATGGAAGGAACACAATACCAGAGTATCAATACACCTGTTGTGCGCTGTGGTCGCGGTCGCCCCTGCAGGTCAAAGAATAGAGTTAGTGCAACCCAAGTGCCTACTCAAGGAGGAGACAAGAGAGGAGAGTTCCATAGTGACGCTGCACTGACACAGCTAGTTCAAGGAGCACAAGCTGCTAGGGTGCAGAGCATAAACCCTCAGGTCCCAAAGCTGACCCAGAAGCCAACCAAGGTCACCACTACAAAGAAAGTTAGAAACAAGGAGGTAGAACTTACTTTGTATGTGTTTGACATTGTGTACCAGCAAGAGTTGGTCCTGTCAGCCATGCTGAAGAAGGTGAAGCCTGTACTTGATACTAGCTACAAGCCCTACATCAGTGATGGCAATCAGGAGGATGACAAGGAGCCCCAGTTCTATCAAACCAATGAGGGACAACTGGTGTTAAAAAAGGTTGTAGCCTTCTATACCAAGGTACCTATGCCCTGTGTTGTGCCCAATGCCAATGAGTCAATCCCCACTGCTAAAAAGCCCGCCCAGAAGCACATCCCTGACATCAAACACATCATTCTGCTTAATTTAATGAGGGAATCAGGTGATTACAAGGCAGCCGCAGTCATTGTTGGAGTGGATCCCAAGTACGCCAGCAAGACCTTCCAAAAATTCATCAATACTGGTCGTGTCCTTGCCGCGGAGAAATCCTTGCATGTTTCTACCATGCTCACCAAGGAGTACAAATGGGCAATCCACCAGTGGATCACCTGGGACTGCCATCTTGAACTGGAAAATATACAGGTCATGGTTAAATCTACTTTTGGAATTGAGGCCTCAATTTTCTTTTACTACCATTTGGTGAAAGGGATGCAATTTTCTTGGAAAAAGCTCAGGGTATCCCCCTACAACAGAAACAGCCCAGCCAACATTGACGTCCAGAAAAACTACACAAAGGTGTACACTGCCCTCAAAGCCAAGGGGACAGTCAAATTTTATTATATTGACAAATTGGCATTTGCCTCGTCAATGCGCAATGGGTATGGCTATGTCCCCAAAGGCTCCAATTACAGGATGGCTTGGCGTGCTGAAGTCTGCACCACAGCCTACTCAATGGTGGCTCTTCTTGGTCCAAAGGGGGTCAAGCTCTACTAAATGATACTGGGCCCCCACAACAGCCATACCTTCCTATCATTTCTCCAATTAGTCCAGGAGCACCTGAGGTGCACAAGCCCTGGCTTCACCAATGTCATTGTGTTTGACAACGTTGGTCTCCACAAAGTGGCTGACATTCTTAAAGAATTTCCATCAATTGACACCAGCATTGCTGTGAGCCCCCAGCAATTGGCCACAGCAAATTTACACCTTCTCTTCCTCCCAGCCTATTTGCCCTTCCTAAATGCCATTGAGGAAGTCTTTGGGTGGCTCAAGAGAGTTGTCAAGCAAGGAACCCCAACTGGGACTGAGGACCTCTTTAATTTGCTGCAGGCTCGGATCCACACCCTCCCAGCCAAGACTGTGGCCAAATTCTATGGCCACGCTGATTTGTTTATCCCTGCGTGCCTAGCCAAACAGCCAATCAATTAAAGGCTTAGTGTGTCCAATTTTTTATATTCTCTTATTTAATATTCAAGATTTATTAATTATCATTTTATATTTAGATGTTTTCACACCCGCAATCACATTCAGAAGATCCATCAATAGATGTAAGTAATTTATTTATTTTATTATATATTATTTTATTATGCCATCTGAGGTAATCCCAAACGCTCAATACTGGATTACATAAAAATATTTAAATCACTTTTGTCAAATAAATATAAAAATAGTTTTAAAAAAATTAAACATAAAATGTATAAGTTAGAATTTATTTTATTAACGTATAATTTTATGCTTTTATGAAAACTGTTTCTGCAATATATTTTGCAAAACTGGGTTGCTGAAATAAAAATTTATTATAATAAAAATAATATAAATTGTATTAAAATTTATTGGAATCATATTTTTATTGTGTGCGCCTGTAGTAGGTTCTTTGGTATGTACCCACCCCGCAATGGAGGTGGCGCACAACCTCCACCGCCACCCCGTGGACAGTGGATACACCCTTATTAAAATTCTCTCCTGCTGGTGAAGGGGAGTAGGGTAAGGTGCAAACTGAGGAGCAGCTTTTCTGGCAGGGCTGCAAACCCATAGATACCGGCCAGGACCAGGGCGTCTTGGATTACATGGTCTACCGAGTCATAACCAGGGGGGACCTTCTTCCCATTGCATGCAAGCCGGGCCTTGTCAATTCCAAGAAGAACCCTGTCCAGGTCCTCTACAGAAACACCCATCCCAAAGTAGAATAGGAACCCCAGGTAAACAACCAGATGAAGCCTTTGCCCAGCAAAGGCTTCCATGAACTCACACAATTTATTGTAGACTGCGCTGATCTTCTTGTTGTGCCTGGTCTTTGCAAAGGTCAGCTCCATGGCTGCAGGGAGCCCTGTCTTGTTGGCACTCCAGGCCAGCCCAAAGTCGGCAAGGAGGATTTTTTTCTTCTTGACGGCTGTTGCGTCTGCAACAGCCAATTTGCCCACTGCGCGCCCAAAGTTCTCCAATAGGTAAGACAGGGTGTGCTCCAATGGGAAGCAGAAGCAAGCAGCCACATGAGCCTGGCCCATCTCCAGTACATTCTTGAATAGGAGCGTAGCCAGGACGTCCCAAACAAGCTCAATGGAGTTTACTGTGCAAACTTCACTGAGGTTAACCAGGTCCAGGCAGACCAGTTGGGCATCCTTGTAGGCAGTAATTGCCCACTTGGATGCCCCCTTGGCATGCGTAAGTTCTGCCAACGCCTCCTGCAACATCAGAAAGAACCTGTGGATACAGTCCTCCAGCTCCTGCACAACAGGGGGGGCAGATACAATTGCTTGACCACATGAGTGGCATAATTTGCATAAAAGATGGCCAGGACAAAGGGGACCAGAACTTGGCGGAGTTTGCCATCTACGTTTTCTAAGAAAAAAGGTAAGTTTTTTAAAAATTTATTAATTTTGTTTTTTAGGCTACCTTCTTGTGTTTCTTCCTTGCCCACAGCCTTGGCTGGCTTGGCCATTCTTGGCACAATCAATTGCTCTGGCAATTCAGTATCCTCTGCCCTGGCACGCTTGGTGGGTTTGAGATGTTCATACATCTCCAGGTCCTCAACCCAGACAGACAGCGCAGAAAGATTGTATGCCTTAAATTGCAGGCTCTTCACCACCACCTTCTGGATGTTGAGAAGACGCTTGATGGTCTTCTCTGGGGTGTCTGGCATTTTTGACATTAGTGCCTTTGCAGACACCTTGTTGATTTTGACCCCAGTGAGGACGGCAGACTTCACTTTGGCTTTGACCTTGCGGTCAATGTCCTTTATTTTGGCAATTGCCAAGTTGAGGTCTTTGAGTAGTTTTTTGAGTTCTCTCATTTGATTTTTTTACTAACCTTTCAATATGTTTTTATAGCTTTTTCCCCAATAAATTCTGTATTATTTTGATACTGTTGCCTCTTTGTTTATTCCTTTTTGTTTTCCCATCTACTACATTATCCCATCTTTTTACCCATTTTGTATATGTTTTACGCTCATCTCAATATGTGTTGTTTGCTTTGTGTTGGTATTGTTTCCTTGATTACCATATTATTTTTGGCGCTTGACATAGCCTCTTGTGAAAATATTAACAACAATTTGGTGATCAGCTAGATTTGAATTAGAAAATTATAGTGTTAACTGTTTTTAGATAAAGTTGTTACTGATCCAAATTCAAAACCTTAATGATAAACTTTAAGCCAATCAGGAGCCAAGTGATAAAGTGATTGTTGTGACATAAAGGGTCATTCAATAATTCTTTGGTGCATGTGCGCTAATTAATATGATTGGCTGGATGCTTTGCCATTGTACAACATTGCTGCTGTGGCAAGTTGTTGATGGACTAGTGCCCAATCAGCTACTGGGTTAGCACTAGTCCATCAACAACTTGCCACAGCAGCAATGTTGTACAATGGCAAAACATCCAGCCAATCATATTAATTAGCGCACATGCACCAAAGAATTATTGAATGACCCTTTATGTCACACAATCAATTTATCACTTGGCTCCTGATTGGCTTAAAGTTTATCATTAAGGTTTTGAATTTAGATCAGTAACAACTTTATCTAAAAACAGTTAACACTATAATTTTCTAATTCAAATTTAGCTGACCACCAAATTGTTGTTAATATTTTCACAAGGGGCTATGTTAAGTGCTAAAAATAATTGTGTTCTGGATCTAGATACACAACATAGTAAATATATGATTTTATAAAAATAAGCTGAACATAAAGAATAAAACCAACTATAAACAAAGAGAACATGAACAATTGAAATTCAAAAAAAGATAATATAAATAGAAAATGTTTGTTGACAGGGGTTTATTGGGGCAGGGGAGAGTGTTGCCTAGGAGTCAGAATAACACAGGAAGGAAGACATAGAGGCAGTGCTGGCCTGGGGGGTCTGGGATTGGGTGGGTTGGGCTTGCGGGTTAGGGGTGTTGGTGGCGGGGGTGAAGGCAGGAGGATTTTATGTGATGGCTGCCATATAACGCTCATTGTATTCCTCATTGGTCATTGGCTGGATGGGCTGGTAAGTGGCAGTGGCTTGAGGTGGAAGGTGCTTATCCTTACGTGATTGGTTGCCCATGTTCACATGGAAAACCATTTGCACAAACAAGTCAGCCACCATCTGGCGGCCAAAGAGAAAATTGTGGTCAAGGACCCCAAGATAAAGGTTGTTGAAAGCCTGAGGGCGGCGCTCCCGTAATGTGGATCCCATGTTGAAGAAGACAACATCGGCCAGATAGACGTCTGCTTGGCCAGCGGGGTAGACTGAGGCCTGGTGCTCGCGTCCCTGGATGGCCTCAAGGGCAGTGGAGCTACCCTTCATCTGGTGGCTCAAGAAAACCTGGTACTTGGAATTCAAGCCATCTCAGGAGTCAAGTAATCCACCAAGGATGTGGCTGTATGAGTAGCCATCAATGAAATCTGGGTTTTTCTGATAGTAGACAAAACCCTTGGCTGAAATAGTCAGAAATGCACCAATGAACATCCTCTTCTTGACCTTCTTCCTTCTATTCTTGGCAGTGGCTTTTTCCTGCTTGCCAAAATCATCAAAAGCTATTGAGAGCTTGTAATAAGAGATGAACATGACATCATCAGTTAGACTAGTCAGGCATCAGACCAGGGTTGATTTGATGGCAGTGTCATACAGGGAATCCTCAGCGCCATCCCATTGGTTACCAGAAAAATTGGTAAGAACCTGTATGGAAGCCACCTTTTCATACATCCAGAGCTGCACCATGCGCTCAGAGACCCATATGTTATGGTGCATGAGCTGCTTCTGAACCTGGGTCAAGGGAAGCTTGGGATCCCGCTGGAGGAGGTCAAGCATAATTGGGTATGCCTCAGATATTTGTGACTTGGGGGCCTTCTTGGGCTTCTTGGCTGTCCCAATCAGATTCCCCCTGTTAATCAGGTTGTTGAATTCCTGCATGACAGTAGCTTGGGTAAATTGCAACTGGGCGGCAATCTGTTCCCAGGACAGACCCTGTAGATTCAGTGCCACAATTTCCTGAAGAATTTGGGCGGTGATGATTAGTTGCTTGGGGCGCTGGGCCAGGGGAGCTGAAGCCTGATTGGCTGTAGGGGGGCAGGTTGGCTGGTGGCAGGAAGTTATTCTAAATCAAGGTTGCCATCCTGATTGGTTGGTTGGTGGGCAGCTTGTGCGGGGATGAGTACGGGAGCAGGGGCAGAGCTAGACACTATGTGACTACTGAACAAGTCAAAGCCATAGGGGTCAGTGGTCAGGTACAGGCCAGCTTTCTTGTTACCCGCCTCAAAGGCTTGGGTGTAAACAGGTGCCTCCACGTTCTGAGCCTTGCCTCCATTGAAGCTGTTCTGGCTGCTGCTGGCTTGGCTGCTGGCGCCGTCAAAGATATAGCTGTTAAAAACCATTGTAAAAAACCTAGGATAAAATCACTAAAAGTAGAAATTTTAAAATTTAATGATTTATTTTTATTGTAATCTTGAGTCCATATTTGGAAGGTTCTCAAACCTTTTCATACAAATCTGGAGCCATGAAAATGGATAAAATGCCTCTGTTCCCAAATTGGATAGCTGTTGATTGGCTGTTAAACTGTTATTTTTCTATTTTAGGCTGCTCATTATGCACATCTTGTATGAGTTCATTTTGTTTTGTGCTTGTGTAATCTTGCTTCTAGATTGCTCAAGTTTTGTTTCATTTTAGTCCTTTTGTTGGTGCCTCATATGAATCCTGATTGGATTATAATACACCCCGGAACAGAATCCATCCATTTCACTTGTTGTGTCAGTTCATTTTGTTTGTGGTTTGAACTACACTGCTTGATGTTTGATATAATTTTGTATAATGGGCTAGTGAAATTTTGTTTTTTGTTTGTCAGTCCATTTATTAACTGAAATTTTATAAATTAATTGAATCCTGAATCTTGCGCAACTTGGATTTTGTTTAAATCTGAAATCATTTTGTTTAAATCTGAGGTATTTTTGGTTGTTGCCATAGCTTTTAAAACTACTGTATTATTGCATAAATTATGATATTCATGCAAATTCTTTAACATTATTTGTAAAGTAAATATGATCCACGTTGGCTTTTTGAAATTTCCCACTTTTGTACTACACTTTAATTTCTGATGTAGTTCACAGCTTGGCTGAATTTTGGCTTGAATGTCAGGAGTGATACCGACACAAACCTCAAATTATACCTTTCAAAGACTGCCAGCCCAGAGGGCCAAGAGCTGATCACTCACATTTTTTGGGCTTGAATCTGATAGTGATTCAAATAAAAACCTGCCAATGCAAAAACCCTTGACAAGATTACCAGAATTTGGAAGCAAAAAAGAAACACATGACACCAAAAGTTATTCTGAGGTGGCAGCAAATAAAATTAATGAATTGAATGAAAAAATTTGATGCCAACTAATAAGAGCTGCAAATTGTTTTCCCAAAGTCCAGGAAATGGTGTGTGCCTAGCATTACTACCTGTTTTTCCCAACCAGACTTATGAGCAGAAGGCTTTAATTGTCTATTTTCCAGCACTAACCAATAACAACTGCTTGTGCCTGATGTCGCCCTTTCTTCCCCAAGTTTTTAGAAACCTGATCAAAGAATGAGACCTGTCAGGGGGTATTTATACCTTGCCAGGTCAAAGCCAAACCCTATCATTATTCTGAATAATAAAGTAGTGATGAATTTTTGGTTTAACCAGATCTTACATTTAATACTTGTTTTTTCACCTCAAAACCAAATTAAAAGACCTTGTCAATCCTGTCATCACACCTGCAGATTTTGAAGACTTCAGACTCAAATTATTATGTCCCCCCCTGGTGCTCTCTTTGATCTTATCTGTTTTAAAAAATATCCTGTAAACCCAGCTTACTCCAAGTTTACTCTAGAAAATACCTTTCTTGCTGATCTTTTGGCAAGAACCTGTCAATCTAAGACTTTTAATTGTGAAGGCTTTTGATATACCATGCAACCTTGTCTCTTCAAGGACAGATACAGCTACAGCTATCTACCTACTTATTTAGTCTCCATTATCCCTCCCATCTTATCTGACCCAAACACATGTAAGATTCTGTGATTACAAATGAGACCATGTCTACCCAACTATTTGGTGTAATTTATATTACACTGACAGGTTTGCTAGACTTCATGATCCCAACTGCTGGTCTATGATCCTTTCTAAGAAAATCATTCTCGTATATCATTAAGTTTGTATCAATCCTGTGGTAGGCTTTACCTACTGTGTCAGGGATCCAGTCTTGAGCGTCTGTCCCTCAGTTTTTGGGGATCACACAGGCCAGGTTTTTTGCAGACAGAGCCTACCACAAGAGAGGATCTAACTTAAAGAGGTAGGAGAAGGACTTTCTCACCCAGGATCATGGGCCAGCAACCAGGATTATAGTGTCAATCACTCCTGTGAGGGTGATGTACACAATCCTAGATAGCTTTCCAGTGTAGTCAGTTGGGAGGTTGGATGAGGAAGCAGGCATAGGCTTGGGGGTCACAGGCAATTTCATACAGAGCTCATAGGCAGGCAGGCAGGTGGTTGAATTTGCCTCTAAACAACTTGGGTGTTGAGAATATCCAGGGGCCTTGACAGTTGTATCTAACTGCAGATTGTATGCAGGCCAAAGGGTCTAGTTCAAGGATCTTTTCCGGGGTGTTGTCCTTATATTCAGGTTTCTAAGGGTACTCTGTGAAGTAGACAGGGCCAAAGAGAACACCTGGAGGACATAAATATGCAGGCAGAGGGGCAGGAGGACCTGAAGATCTTGTAATAATTTGATAGATGACAAAGACAAAATAAGGCAGTAGCTGTGTAAGCCAAAATAACATAACCTTTATTCAAAAATGGCAATAAGTTTGAAGCACAGGGTCCTTTGGTCTATATAGCACCCCACTTCCAAACTTAATATTTTACAGGAGAGGTTCATCAGGGCATAAGAAAAGTAGGGCCCGGAGGTTCTGGGTGCTCTGGTTCAAAGGCAGCAAAATGGCACCTGGGCTGGGAGTTCTTTCATTAGTCAGAGATCTTGAATTGGCTACTTGATTAACTTGCTCTAGAGTTGTGGTCATGGGGTTGGGCTGTGGGCCTGTGCCTCCTTCTGGGGATGGCTATTGATTAGCTACTAGTGTAGACTTTAAGCTCATGAAGCTAATGATTAGAGTTTTTTTGCCTCCATTAGGTGCCTTGATTACTCCTCCATTTGATGCGCTGATTTCTTTAGTTTGGCTTGCTTTACCATTTTGGCCATTATTCTTGGCTTCAGCTTGTGGGGGCTCAGCCTCAGAAAAATGCAGGCAGGCGTGTCAGGAATATTTCTGACACTTATAGTTGTATAGCCAACAAACTGTCACCTGCCATCAACGTGAAGGCACCCGCCGCCACTGAGAAGACATCTGCCGCCAACATGCAGACATCCGCTGCCACCAAGCAGATACACACTGCCACCATGTGGAAGCCTGCCACAACCAAGTTGTCATCTGCCGTCAACGTGAAGGCGCCCACCACCACCAAGCAGACGTCTGTTGCCACTGCGCGGGTCCCTGATGCCATCAAGCAGATACATGCCGCCACCACACGGAAGTCTGCCACAACTAAGCTATTGCCCACCGTCAACGTGCAGGCACCCGCCGCCACCAAGCAGACATCTGCTACCACCAAGCAGATACATGCTGCCACCACACAGAAGCCCGCCACAGCCAAGCTGTTGCCCACTGCCAATGCACAGACACCCACCACCATTGAGCAGATGCATATAGCCACTGCGCAAGCGCCTGCCACTCTTGCCAGCCCCACCTGCAAGCCATCTGCAAACCAGGTACCCATGAGCCAGACATTCATCAGCCAGCCACCTACCAGCCTTTTCCCTCCAATTCCAGAAGGCCAGTCCCCATCCACTCCTTTGGGAAATAGCCAAATTGGGAAACCAGGAAAGGCAATTTTCCCAAAGCCAAACTTGGAAGGAACTGCAGCCCAATTTTGGAGCTTACCAATGAGGAATGTACTGACAGGCTCTCCAACAATGAAAATCATGCACCAAATTTAGTAAATGAATTTAGATGCATGAAGAAGGCCCAACTTGCACTATGCTAATGAAAACTGGAATCCAGCCTAACCTTCTCAATTGCCAGCCACCCAAGCCAACCCAGAAAAGAAAATAACAGATGCAACTCAGACTCTTGGTTCCCCAATGCTATGCCTTCCAATAATCATGCCTTGCAGGTCCACTAGTATAAATAAAGACAAAAACCTCAATGATAGTTTGTGCTATCATTGAGTGAATATCCTCCTCAATATTATCATATTAATCAATCCTTTACCTAGGCTAAGCAAGTAACCTTACTAAACCCATTACCCCTCCCCAAGCCAGAATATGAACTACATCATCTTCACAGCTGTCTTGACAGCTTACCTTGGGATAGGGGGCAACCAGCCAACCAATGCTTAATTTGGTCCTGTCCCACAGGGACCAAAAAGGATATCATACAATGAGCCAACTAACCTCAACTCAATGGATTTGAACCTGTGGACACCCCTGGTGTCATTTTGCCCAACTCCCAACTTGGCTACTTACGTGATCCCCGCAGCTACGCTACTGTACCTTGCTGTCAGCCTTAGATAATGCAACATCCTTGCCAAAGCCTTCTGTCAGGCAATAAACTTCTATCCAATTGTCTACGCCTTGAACAGCTTTTAGCTGCCAAACCTACCATCTTATGTTACTAGAGTTTTACCCTCAATACTTGGATATTACAGGCGGCCCCTTGGTCTATAGGGCCAGCAGCCTGCAGGAATTCAGGGTCAGGGGTTGAATCCCAACCTTGGGCCCAGGTTTCAAGAGTAAAAGAATTGTCAATCCTGACATACTGGTTCAGTGCCTGCATCCACTGCTGCCCTCTACCACACTTGGTATCATGACAGAAAAGATATCAATCATATCAATCTGGGTATCTTATCACCAAGTCTCATGACATAAAAAGATCATAACTATAAGCCACAACAATAAAGTGGCATTGGTGATGAATACTTCTAGATTTGGTATTACTGCTTTAGCAGGCATGAGTAAGAAAGAGTTAATGTCAGGATACTGTTGAAGGGCTAGATATTTAACTAGACTGGTTAGCATCAAACTAATTTAACATCCATTTATTGCCTAAATCCTCATTCATTGATTCATATAAAAAACTCAACTCCAATTATTGTATGCCAGATTTTTCTATTAGATAACTGACTTCCATGTAATTCTCTTAATGAAGATATTATAACCCAATGTCAGGATACCAATTTTTGATGGGATCACTGTTTGGTGCGGGCAGGGAGACTGTCAGGACAGAGGGTAATGTTCACCATAGAATGGGAGCCAACTTGATAACATATGATAAGGATTGATAAATCAAGGACCAAGGGTTGGAATTTGGCACCATGTAATCCACTGAACCTGTGAGAGTAATATAGAGTATCCCAAACATCTGGGTTGAAGTAATGTCAGCAGCAGTAACAATTTCTTGTGGGCAGTCAAGCTGTAGGGTTGGAGGTGGGGTTGTTGGTACCAGGTATTCAGGTAGATAATTATACTTATCATAGAATAGTCTAGGAGGGACAGTATACTACTTTTCTTCATGACTGATTGTTTCTGTGACTATAGTTCTTTCCAAGGAGTTGACAATAAGTATATTCTTCAGTTTAAACTTAGAGTAGCGGGATTTGGAGGGTACTCAGTAAAATGTACAGGCCCAAAGGGTGATTCAAGTGGATGGTATAGCGCAGGCAGTGGGGCCACAGGTTAGTCACTTGAAGGGCAGCACCTTGGTGTCTAAGGGTCTAGAGTGGAATAGAAAAATTACAAAAACTAGATAGGGTAAAATTTGATTGAATCAAATGTTCATTAATCTTAATTATCAGAATAAAAATATCATCATTCTCATACTACTGGGAATTTTTATACTATCAATTTTTGCATTTATAATTTTTTTGGACTTTAGGTCTGTGAATAGTTTGCCAGCAGGGCTTCAAGGACAGCAAATTCTGGTTTGGCTGGCTCTGGTGAACAGAAGTGGTGATGTTTTGTTTTGCTGCTCTTATTCTTTGTGTTGCTTGAAATGGCCCAATTGTATTACCAATTCTGCGCTGGAAGCAGGCA
The DNA here is from genome assembly GCA_014839935.2 of Entomophthora muscae. NCBI lineage: Eukaryota > Fungi > Entomophthoromycota > Entomophthoromycetes > Entomophthorales > Entomophthoraceae > Entomophthora > Entomophthora muscae. Next base: position 21,922 of record QTSX02006569.1, read on the forward strand.
GCAGCTGGTGCTTATTAGAGGGTTTAATTTTAGGTTTTGTGATAACTTCCTTTTGTTAAACAACAACCTCTGCATGATATGGGCTCTTGGTGGTACACATCCAACAGCAATCTGGTCTCCATTCAGGAAATTACCCTCACTAAGTTGGCAGGTCAGGAGGGGCAGCTTACTGATTTGAGTCTGCAACTCAGCAGGTTGGTGGGTCAGTGTCCATACTGGTTGGCAAAAGGCATTCCCTGGGGACCAGGGTTTAATGCTTGGGTTTTCAACACCAGTATTGAAATGTTGTTCTTGACAGTTATGAGTTTCCTGGGATTGGCAAACTACTGCAGAGATTTCATCCAAAACTTTTCTCTGATTACTCTGCACCTGACACACCTCTGCTCTGATAAGGTCACCTTCACTTGGTCTGACAAGTGTACATTAACATTTGAAGCCCTGAAGCTTGCATTCACCTCTGCCCTGTCCTGTCTTGGCCTTGCCCAACCCAACCAAGCTGTTTGTCTTAGAGACCAGCATCTCTTACTTTGGGGTGAGGGGAGTTCTTCTTCAAGAGGGAGAGAGGGGATAATATGCTACATCCTGTAGCATATTACTCAAACAAATGATTTGTGATAAAGGGAACTACACCATTTATGATAAGGAAATATTGAAAATAATGAAGACTTTGAAGCATTGGAGAAAATACTTGTGTGGTGCAGAATTCCCGGTAAAAGTTCTGACAGATCACAAAAACTTGGTCTACTTCTTCAAGCCTAGACAGCCAAACTAGCAGTAGGCCAGGTGTGCATTGAATTTAGATGACCACATACTGATCATTGACTAAAATCCTGGGAAGGTCAACATAGTTCCCAACACATTAAGCAGAAGAGCCAACCTGGTATTAACACATCAATATCTGTGACCACAATACCCAAACACTCTTGGATCATGTCAGAATAGGCATTCACATGAATACATGAAGATCAGAGCCAATAGGCTAGATGTTCTAAAAGCCCAGACCAAATACAAGTTCACAAAATTTATGACCACCAACCTCTCCAAATCCTTAGACAGTGTCTGCTACAAGAAAGGTTACTTCCTGAAGGGCACAACACTAATGTTCCACAATTGAATTTATGTACCTGAAGAAAATGCAAGGACAGAAATCCTGAGAGACTACCATAACTCAGAGATGATAGGACACTCATGAAGGCTCAAGACCCTTAGAAGCATCTAGAGAAGCTTTTCCTGGCCCAAAATTGACCAAGAACTAAACACCTACCTAAAAGGATGCAAGACCTGTTGGAGGACCAAAGCCCACAAAAACAAACACAAAGGTCTGCTAAGACCACTGGAAATACCTAACAGCACATGGAGATCAGTTTCTATGTATTAAATTGTGGAACCACCACATCAAAATCTTTCAACACAATACCAGTCATGATGGACAGGCTCACCAAAATTTCCTACTTCATGCCAACCATCACTCACTGCACAACAACAGAAATAGCACAACATTTCCACAGCAAAATTCTCACCCAACATGACACCCCTGAAGAAATAATCACTGACAGAGGCCCCCAGTTCACATCTCACTAATGAGTGCAGGTGATGAAAGACTTAGGAATCAAGCTCTGTGTATCTACTTTGTATCACCCACAGACAGATGGACAAACCAAATAAGTCAACAAAATACTGGGACAATACTTCAGATGCTATTACAACACCAATCAAGACAACTGGGACAAGATGATTCCCATGGCCCAGTTTTCTTACAACAGTAAGGACCACACATCAACTGGGATGTCCCTGTTTAAAGCCAACTATGAATTTGACCCCACCTGGGACCCTAGCATTGGGAACAATAAAACCAACCCCTCTGGACACAACTGGATTGAGCAGATCCATGATACCCAAACTTCATGTCTAGCAAACCTGAACCAAGCAGTACAGAGATATAAAGCCCTTGCTGATTGGAAGCAAACCTCTGGCAAACCCCTGCAAGTTGGAGACAAGGTCTATCTGGACTCACAGAATATGCCCCTACATGTGCCTTGAGGAAAATTAGCCTACAGAAGAAGTGGCCCACATATGTAAGGCCTTGTATAATATGGGACAAGATTATAGAAAAAGGCATAAAGAGCCACTGGGTTTAAGTTTAGGAGGTACAAAAAGTTAAGTAAATTTTGAAACAAAAATTTAAGTGAGACCACTAAATTTTTTAATTTGTAAAGTGAGGATATAATGTTTGTAAAAATCCCAATATCACTATGTAATAAAGGGTGTTCACAAAATTTCTTATATTAATAAGCAGTATATTGATATTGGGGAATCCATCATGTGAATAATAGCTCAAAAATCTATAGAAACTTTCTTTTAAAATTGAAGAGGTTTGTCAGCATGGCAGCAGTTTACTGACTGACCATCTCCATGATATTTAAAATTGACTTCAAGCTAATAAAACTATTCACATTAATTTTGTAAAATAAATTTGAGAAATTTTTTTATAAATATTGAATTAAAGTTAAAAAATTAAGTCTAGAAAAAAGTAAATATAACTTCAAAGTTGAAATTTCAAACAAATCTTTGAAGATTAAAGTATTTTGAAAAATAAGAAGTAAATTCAAGTAACTCTAATTCCTAATCTTAAAAGCATAAATAATAACTTAAAAGAACCCAAGGCAAGGGAAACTTAGAATTTTGGCTTAAGCCTACTCTTCATAGTTAGGTTTATTTATAGTAAATATAGTTGTAAGTTGCAATAGGAAATAAAGTTAAGAAGATGAAGTTTAGGAAATTTCAAACTGTAGCAACTGATGTAATAGTTTTAAGTATCTAGTAGTAAGTGTTTGTTGGTTTTAACGCTCTGTGAGTGTAACAACGTCTAGCGCTCAACGTCAGAGCAAAAAATCAAGAAAAAATCCAGGTAGTTGGTTTAAAAATTAAATAATAACTCTTTGAAATTAATTCAAATCCTTAATAAAAACATAAAGGCATTCAGACCAATTTTTAAAAGTTGAAATAATCAACCCAAAGCACAACAACACAAGATCACCAAGCTAATTTGGGAAGCTGCCTTCAAGTTAGACCTGCCGCACCTGAAAGATCCAGAATGTATTTCATTATGCATTACTGTTCAAAAAGAATGGAAACTCACTCTCCCACCAGAAGATTAAGTCCAGTCCCCCAACAATCCAGAAAGATCACTCTATTGAGTATGAAGTTGAGTACATCTACAGCAACTGAATCTATTACAAGATCCCCCAGTACTATGTTAAGTGGTTGAGCTATCCTCTTGAAGAAATCACCTGGAGCCCCTGGGTAACCTGAACAATGTCAAGAAGGCCATCCAACAATACTTAAGCAAGAAATCCCAGAAGAGAGAGCTTTTGGGGGAAGGAGGGTGTAAATTCACTGCCACCCTTGGCCTTGAATTGAACCATTTCCCCCATTGCACCAAGAAAGGCCTAAAGTAATAGTCAAGCCGCTTAATTCCTCAGGGAATTTGGCGCACACTGTGGATGAGAGATTTGTTCTGGACTACCCTGTGGATTCCCAGGCTCTGGCTGCTCCGCTCTGGGAAGAAACACTGATCAATTTGGATTATTTGTTGGCATGGTTTTGCCCACTCTTAAAAACAATCAGAAACACCCAATCAAAAGACGCCACATCAAAGTCTAGAGAGTCAAATAAATCTGAAATGCCTGGGTTGTTTCCAAGCCAATCAGGTGGGGCCGCGGAAATTAATTTAGAATTCTCCAGCACCCCTGGCCTTGGCCAGCAAAATTTCTCTCCTAGCCAACCAGATGGAACTCCTGGGGTCATGTGATCTATCCCCTAGCATCTCACCCCTTTTAACAATTCCAGGGGACTTTGAGTCCCCTGCTTGTCAATTTTCACCTTAATAAAACTTTAAACAGTTTTAAACAAAGAGAAAAAACCTAGTCTTTATTTTCCTGACTCTGTTTGGAGTCCTCCTTTATTTGAAGCAAAGTGTTAGTAATAATCTTCTCAAAACTTACTATTTTACAGTCTTCTTTGAACCTGGCGTCTGTTTCCAAACCTATAGTGTAGAGTTAACACTTAGTTGTTGTGTTTGCCGCTTGCTCTTTCAAAACCACTGTTCAAACTTAAATTTCAACTTAAAAATCCATATAAATCCTACTATTACTTTGAGTTTTTTCTTGATTTTACCAATTTCAAACCTGCTTACACTTTTATGCCCATCCAAGCCATCTGAAACCACTGCCAAGGCCTCCAAGTGTTTCTCCTGTTCTGTTTCTAGGTTTTACTTGTAGCTACCTCACCCACCCAAATTTTTAATGCTTTGAGACCTGGTATTAGTACCCCTCAATCCCAAATTTTGTGGGCTCCATTATTATGATCCTCCCAGTTTTAAGATTTGTGGTATTTTCTCTGGTCCCCTTTGTGCTTCTCCTTTGGACAGCTTCTCTCAATTTATGGTCCTGTATCTCTTCTTCTGTTTGCTTTGCAGGAGATAATCCATCTAGTCTCCTGCATCTACCCAGTGAACTTCTCCTTTCAGGGGAGACAATTGTCAAGAGCTTAACTTGTTATGACTTGGACTTTTGTGCTGTTAACTACACTGTGCCTGCCCCCACATTGGAGGAGCTGCCAGTGTCTACCCTTCCCAGCTTAGAGGGAAATGCCTTGGTACCCCTCCAAGCACCTGTGAAGTTGCCTCCTACTCCCACTTGCACGCCCTGGTTACTCACCGGATTAGTGTTGATGGGTTTGAATGCATACTTTCCTCAGCTATTCCTCACATTCTCTCTTTGGTCTCCTCTCCAAGCAGCCATCCCAGTACTCCACTGGGAGGCATCCTGGTGGTACATCTTGCCAGGATGGGAGCCAAACTTAGTCAGTTTAGCCCCTCTCTCTCACAGAGGGGATAGTGTCAGTAATGAAAATTCTATTTTAACCAAAACCCAAGGTATGGGACCAGGTTTGAACCCTGATCCTAACTCTCTGCGGCCTGCCAGTTAAGAATATCAGGAGCTCAGCCACTAACAGTCTATTAATAGTAAACTTATTAGAAAAGTCAATCTCAATCCACCTGGATCTGAATCCTTGTCAACACCCAACACTATAGCAACCAATGATAAATTGCCCAATCCAGATGCCAAGAGTTTTCCTGAGATACCAACACATGATACTGGCGGGCAAAGCGCAAAGTAAGCAAGTCCACCAATGAGAATTGCTCCAAAGCTACCCAAAGTCTAGGAAATGACACTGGCCCTGAATACATGCTCAACACTAATGACCAAGTTATTAAACAGAAGGGTTCAAAGACCTATTCTGAAAAGATAGCTAATGGCAACCTGCCTGAGTCTGATGCCACTCTTCCCCCTCTAAAATTCTGATGCCAGTCTGCCTGAGCTCAAGAAACCCAACCAGACAATTTGGCCTTATCAGGGATCTAAGCTTGGGCGGCCGTCCTGTCATTTTCAGGGATCACACAGGTTGCAGGTTTTGCAGGAAGGGCCCACCACAAGATTGGAGCTAACTTAAAGAGGTATGAGAAGGACTTTCCTACCCAGGACCACAGGCCAGCAGCCAGGATTATGGTGTCAATCACCTCAGAGAGGGTGATATACATGATCCCAAATAGCTTGTTGGAGTGGTCCACGGGAAGTTCAGGTGGGGACATGGGCATGGGCTTAGGAGTGATTGATGGCTCCATGTCTAATTAATAGGCGGATAGGAGGTTGTACTTGTCTTTGATTAGGAGGGGCTTGGTGTGATGCCAAGAGCCTTGTATGTTGTATCTTACTTGAAAATTTGACCAGACCAGGGGATCTTGTTCAAGTATATTCTCAAGGGTAAATTCCTTGTATTCAGGCTTCAAAGGGAATTCTGTAAAGTGGACTGGACCAAAGGGAGCACCAGGCAGACAATAAACTGCAATAAGAGGGGCAGGAGGTCTGGAAGATCTTGAAATGAACTGATAGATGAAAGGAATAAAATAGGGTAATAATTAGGGAAACCAATGTCTCATAACCTTTTATTTAAAAATGGCAATAAAGTCTTAGCAATGGGTCTCTGGGTTTATATAGTACCCTGCTGCTAAGCTTACATTTTTTCATTTGGGTTTTATCATGAGATTGGAAAATCTGAGGTTGGGTGACCAGGACGCCCAGGACTAGGAGCAGCAAAATGGTACTGCTTCTGGAGGCCCAATTATTGGTTGAAATCTCAAGAAGGTTCAATTGGCCCTTCTGTTCTTGAGCCATGGTCATGGGGGCGGGCCTTAAGCCCACGTTTTCCTCTAGTAGTGGGTCTTGATAGGCTAATTGCATAGACTTCCTGCTCATGAAGTTAACAGTAGGAATTTCTCTGTCTCTATTAGACAAGTTGTCATGCCCTTCTTTGGGTGCTGTAGCTCTTAAGTTTTTACTGGTTTTCTCATTTTGGGAATTAGGCTCAGCCTCAGCTTGAGGGATCTCAAACCCAGAAAAACTCAGGCAGCTAGCCCTTCAGTTGTCAGGGCTGGCGGCCCACAGACGGTCAGGTTTAGAGTTCAAATCTTGCTCTTGGCCCTGGGTTTCAAGGGGAAGAAAATGGTCAATCCTGACACCATCCCCTTCTTCCCCCAAAAGCCCCTCCTTGGGGTCCTTCTTGTTCAAGTAGTGCTGGATGGCTTGATTGGCATTTGCTAGGTTACTCAGGGGTTCCCAAGTGCTTTTCTCTATTGTGTAGCCCTTTAACTTGACATAGTACTGGGGTTTTTGATAATGGGTTCTGTCGCTGTGTATGTATTTGACTTCATATTCCTTGGAGCAATCTGTTTGGATGGGTGGGGGGGGCTATCTTGAGCAGTTGGTGGGGGAGTGAGTTCCCATCTTTTTTAAACAATAGGGAGCAGTAAAACACATCATGAACCTTCCAGGAGGGGGGTAGGTCCAGTTTGAAGGCGTCCTCTCCAACTAGTTTGGTGATCTTGTGGGGGCTGCTTCTTCTGTGAGCTAATTTCCTACAGGGTACATGGAGGGGCACATTCCAGGAGTTCAGGTAGACTTAATCTTTAACTTTTAGGGGTTTGTAAGGGGTTCATTTTCAATAAGCAAAGGCCTTATACATATGTACTACACAGTTCAAGTTGGCAAGAAGGTAGTTTGTGTGTCATGGATCTATTCAATGCAAGTTGATCAGTGGTGTTAGCTTCCTTTTTGCCAATCTTGGGGTCTCAGGTGGGGTCAAACCCATAGTTGGCTTTGAACAGGGACATCCCAGCGGAGGCCTAATCCTTGCTGTTGTAGCTAAACTGGGCCATGAATAGCATCTTAGCCCAGTTGTCTTAATTATCATTGGCGTAGCATCTGAGGTATTGCTCAAGGATTTAATTCACTCTCTTGGCTTGACTGTCAGTTTGAAGGTGATAGAAGGTTGATACACAGCGTTTGATTCCTAAGTCTTTTATCACTTGGGTCCAATAGCTGGAAGTGAATTGGAGTCCTCTGTCTGCAATGATCTCTTCGGGTGTTCTGTGCAGGGTGAGGATTTGATTGTAGAAGTGCTGTGTCATTTCTTCACCTGTGCAATGAGTGGTGGTTGGTACAAAGTAAGCCATTTTTGTTAAGCAGTCTATCATGATCAGTATTGTGTTGAATGAGGTTGATAGGGGAAGTTCCACAATGTAACTAAGTAAGACAGATCTAAAGAGGCCAGTAGGTATATCCAGGGGTCTTAGAAGGCCTCCAGGTTTGGTTATCTGAGTCTTGGTCTGTCCACAGGTTTCACATCCTTTCAGGTACATGCTGACTTCTTGATCAATCTTAGGCCAGGTATAGCTCTGTTTAAGTTTTTGGAGTGTCTTAAGTATTCCTGGGTGACTAGCCATCTCTGAGTTATGATAGTCTCTTAGCATGTTAATCCTGGCTTGGCCTTCTAGTACATAGATCCTGTTGTGTAGCATCAAGATTGTTCCTTTCAAGGAGAGCCCAGATTTGTATAGCGGGCTGTCCTTGTCCTTCCCCAAGTTGGATACTTGGGAAACTGAGAACAATTCCACCAGATGGGCTTTAATTACATCTGGTTGACTTGCTCTGATCTTCATAATACCCAGGTGAATACCCAAGCTTACTGGGTCCAAGAGGATTTTGGTATTGTGGTTGTGAGTCTCAATGTGGGTTAGTACCAGGTCTGCTCTTCTGCTTAGCGCATCAGGGACTATGTTAACCTTCACAGGTTTGTAGTCAATTATGAGTACGTAATATTCCAGCTCCAGAGCCCATCTAGACTGTCTCTGGTTAAGCTGTCTAGGCTTGAAGAAATAGACCAGGTTTTTATGGTCTGTCAGGACCTTAAACAGGAATTTGGCTCTGCACAGGTACCTTATCCAATGTTTTAATGTTTTCATAATAGCCAACATATCTTTGTTATAGATTGGGTAATTTCCTTTAACTGGCAGCATGTTCTTGGAGTAATATGCTACAGGATGTAGCATACCATCCCTTTCTTCCTGAATGAGGACCCCACCCACCGCAAAGTCAGACATGTTGGTTTCCAGCACAAAGGGCTTGGATGGATCAGGCATAGCAAGGTTGTGGGTGAAGGTGAAGGCACTCTTCAGAGACTCAAAGGAGGTTGTGCACTTGCCAGTTCAAGTAAAGGGGACCTTATTAGAGCATTTTCTGGTCAATGTCAATGTGATGAGAGAAATTCTTTGGATGAAGTCTTGGCAGTGTTTGTCCAGTCCCAGGAAGCTCCTAACCTCTTTACAGGATTTGGGAATAGGCCAGGAGGTACATTGTCCACCTTGTCCTGGGTTGTTCTAAATACTCCAGTCTTCACTACATACCCCAAGAATTACACTTTCATTTGGAAGAATTCACATTTATTAAGCTTGGCATGCAGATTGGCCTGCAAGAGTTTGTTGAGGATCAGGTCAAGATGGCGCAAGTGTTCTTCATGGGACTTGCTGTATATCAGGATTTTGTCAAGGTAGACAACACAGAACTGGTCAAGCTGCTTACCTAGTATAGTGTTTATCATTTTTTGGAAGGTGCTTGGCACATTGCATAGGCAAAAAGGCATCATCAGGTATTTGTAGAGGCCTTATTGGGTCTTGAAAGCAGTTTTGTATTCATTGTCCTCTTTGATTTTTATCTGGTTGAGCACATCCCATAGATCAATCTTAGAATACAATGAAGCTCCTATCAATACATCACACAAGTTGCTGACATTAGAAATAGGGTAGAGGTTATTTATATTTATATAATTTCTCTTCTGATAGTTGACACACAGACGCATTCCCCTGTTCTTTTTCCCAAAAAACAGCATAGGCAAAAAGAAGGGGCTTTTTGACACCCAAATGAAGCCTTTATAGGTCATTTCCTCTAAGTAGGTCTTGAGAGCAACCTGTTTGCAGTGATTATAACTATATAAAGACCATGGTGAGGTTTGGTATCAGGTAGGGTGTAAGGGATTCATGCTGAGGTAGGTTCCTGAGAAATTGGGGGCAGACATGTCACAAGTGACAAACTCCTATTGATCATGCTTACTGGAAAACCTCCACTACGGGATTCAAACCCTGATACCCTGCAGGCTGCCAGCCCACAGGACCAGCTGCCTGGCTGCCCACAGATTCTTGGGATTGAACCAGAGAAGGATTTGACTTCAGAAAATCCTCTAAAGCTTTATGAGTCAAAATTGCCTACATCAACACTCCCACACTAAAGGTTCCTGTTAAATCAACCAATCAACAGGGGGACCTAGTCATAGACCCTGAAATAACTCAGGCCACCACAGAAGGGGAAACAAAGAAACTTCCTATAAAACGCGGGCTGCCCAGAGATGACCAACCCCTTGACCTGACAAGGAAATTTGAGTATTCTCAGTTCAAACCAGCCAATGAAATAACTCCTGCAATGGATGCCACCAAGGACTGGAAAAACCTGGTAGACGGTAACACCCAGGCCAAAGAAATTTGTAAAAGTTTACCCATGACAGATGGGCATACTTATACCCTGGACTTCCAGGAAGTTGCCCATTGCCATTCTTGCAATAAAGTGACATGAACCTTTGGTTCAGCCAGGTTATCACATATTTGATTTTAGCTCTATTTTATTTGAAGTCTACTTTCTGCGGTTCCGTACCTCACACCCACCAACCCCAATAAACCGCGGATCAACCGCCTGAACTATATTGTCCACCAGGAGCTCCCTTTGGCCCAGTAAATTTCACCAAGTACCCACCCAACCCTGCATATTTGGAGTTCAACCTAGAGGAAATCCTAATCTACAACCCTGAGGCTAGAACTAGAGAGACAGAGACTGTTTACAGAGAAGGCACCAAAATCATCAACCTCCTTTGCTATTCTGTGACAAGTACAACTACCTGCCCGCGTATTTGGTCCCAATAACGTCTCCTCTCACCCTGCGGCCCAACCGCCCACAAGAATATGTTGCAGCCAATGAATCTACTTCCACTCAGATATTTGGAGTGATGTATATCACACTTACCGGTTTGATTGATTCTATGGTACCTGCAAATGAACCTTGGGCCCTCCTGGGAAAATCATTATCTTATATTATAAAGTTAGCATCAATCTTGTGGTGGGCCTTCCCAGCCAGGCCTGCAGGCTGCCTGCCTGCAAGTTACCAAGAGCCCCCACAGGCTGGATCCCTGACAGGACGGCCCACAGGCCCAGAAGGAAGGGCCCATCACAGTATGGGGGCTAAATTTACAATGTAGGATAGTGATTTCCCAAGGATGGCCCAGGGCCTGCTGGTGGGCACCATAGAATCAATTAAGCCAGCGAGGGTGATGTACATGACTCCAAATATCTGGGTGGAGGTGGACTCACCAGTAGCAACAGATTCTTGCAGGTGGTTGGGACGCAGGGTCAAGGGAGGGCCATTGGTACCAAATACAGGGGCAGGTAGTTATATTTGTTGCAAAATAGTAAAGGTTGCATAGTGATCCAAGTTTCTTTACAGCCAATAAGCTCTATTTCTCTGGTATAGGCTCCTGGATTGTAAATTAGGATTCCCTACAAGGTGAATTCCAAATAGGCTGGGTTAGGAGGATACTCTGTAAAACGTACCAGGCTGTAGGGAGCACCTGATGTGACAGAAATTGTGGGATAGTAAGAAGCTGTCTCCAAGTGGTGGGGAATTAACACCCAAATCCACATAGAGTTAATGATTAACCACCAACGCAGCTTCAGATACCGTTTTGTAAAATTTCCAAATGATATACTAGGATTGAGTAAAATAATCAATCCCAACCAGAGTAGCCCAAGATATATAGCCTGGGAAAGCATCAAATAGTCCTCAGAATAAAATTCAGGACATTGAGATACAACCAGATTTTCAGTTTAAAAGACAGGTGGAACAACTCTGAGATTGGTAGGCATGGAATTAACATTGGGTGGTGTCAACAATGAAGTGCCAACGGCCAGGCCCCATCTTCCAGTAATGATCCAGCTGAGAATCAGATTGTAGGGGATGTAGCGTAACAACACAACTACAGGATTCATTCTTAAAATAAAATTAGACCAAGGGATATGTGATTTTTATTGAGTAAATTTTGAGAGGACTCAACTATTAATAGTTGAAACAGTGAATTTATTCAATATACATCAAAAATTGACTAAGCAATATCACCTGGATCCTGGCCTCCTATTTCTTCCACATTGTTAAGTGAGTATCTAGTCCATGTTGCAAAGAGCCCTCAAGTGACCAACTTCTGATAACCATGCTGATAAATAAGTTCATATCAGGTGACTCTTAAATTACATCAATTTATTAACATCAAGTTATAGAGAGAATCAGATTTGACTGGCAAACTGGGGCAGCTGTAACCCATTTTCAATCAATCATTTGATTCAAGATTGTTAAATCAGTCAATTTTGTTAAAGATTTTCAGGCTTTACGAGCTTTCTTACTTGGCCAGATAATCTCTAGCATTATGGAACTTACTGTGACACCTGAGGGACCAAACAATTTGGGCAGTTGGTCTGTGTTCTCTTGGGATTGGTGAGAGGCAGGACAGAACCAGGGAGATCAATCCAAAAATGGTAAAGTACATAAGGGAGGTAGGGTAAGACCTGCGTGAACCCAAGGTTCATAAAAATTTATTGTAAGGATGGCAAGGAGCACCTTTGTGGGGTTCCTGTCCACCAGTCCCCAAAGTGTGTCCTGGATTTTAGCCAGGGACTAGCTGGAAGAGATTGCCATTCTCTAGTAAGGGTAAATGTATCTCATAAATATGTATAGGGGTTGAAATGGGCTTTTATTCACTCTCAGAAGAAAGATCCTCTTAGAAACCTTCTGGTATATGGCCCAGTGGGTCAGAGAAATAATATGGGGTTACTAATACTTGAAGCCCTCCAACAATATCTTGGACTCCTTGTACTTGGTCTTGGACTTCTGCACCTTAGTCTTGGACTTCTGCTCCTTAGACTTGGACTCCTGCTCTTTAAACTTGGACTCCAGCACCTTAGAATCAGACTTCTGCGCCACGCTTAGGATCCAGATCCTTATTCTTGGGCTCTTGCTCCATTATCTTGGGCTTCAGCTCTCTTTATATCTTTAGTGGCCTTGGTATTTCACTTGTATCAGTCCAATAAAGCTCCTGCTGGTGATCAAAAGGCTTCCAAAAACCTCTTGGCAGAAACTCAAAAGGCCTAGAAAAGACCTCCAAAAAGACCCAGAAGGACCCTGTAACTTTCCAGCCAGCCACCTTCTTAGAGTGTCCTTTTTCCAACAGTTCCGCCTTTAAAATGTCTTTCTTCAGAAGCTTAAACCATTGTCGCTCACTTTTTTCTATAATAACTTAAGCTTACATACTTACTTTTCCAAAAGCTTAAAGTATTGATTCACTATTTCCTTGCTTATACTTTAAGCTTTTGGCTTCCAATCAATCATTTTCATCAGGAAACCTTCCAGAACTCAACCAATGAATGCAGGGCGCAGAAATAGACCATTTCTAAAGTTCCACTGTGATCCAACTAGGAAAATAATTTCCACAGCTCAAACCACTCAAAGCAACAACTCTTTGTGCACCAAAGCATTAAACGGTCCATTATTCCAGCACCAGTTCTCCCTGCATTCAACCTAAACCCATTTAAATAGTATTCTACTATTTAAACTGTTCTTTCTGGGCCTCTTCAACTTTTTCCCCATATATTTACAAATATAGTAAAATTCAAGGAAAACGTCCCACCAAAACAACTTTGCATCCAGCTCTGATAGCAACATACCTTCATCTATCCTAAGAACTTAATAAATAAATATCTTAACCACACTTATATCCACATTCCTTCTTGATTTTACTACTAAACCAATGCAAAACATTCCACATCTTCCCACTTTGGAAAAATCTTGGCTCATTTCTCCGGACCACTAGTTTTTCATCATCATCTTCTGATCCTTCAGCCAGCTCCTGTATCATGATCAGCTAATCCTGCATCATGATCTTCAACCACATCTTCCAGATCTTCAGCCTTAGTCTTTAAAAAGTTCATTCCAGTCTCCAACAGCTCAGACCAGTCATTAAACAGCCTATCAGTCCTCTGGCTACTTCTTTATCATGACCAGCTACTTTTGCATCATGATCTTTGGGTCCTTTCACTTATCCTCACTAGGAACCATCTTGGTTTCACCTGCACAATGAACCAACAGTCCTTTAAATAGACTTCTCTGTGATCAAACAGTCCCTCTCACTAGTCTTCTCTGCTGATTCTGTGAACCACCTTGGTTCTTTATCTCAGTCCCTGTTACCAGAACCTGTAGACCCAGGCATGAGTCTACATTAAACTGGCGTTTGACTGGGCCCTCACAAGTGGCATTCCACTTAGGCCATCCAACCATAGATCCTCACAGCCTATGTTGTTGTTTTTACTCACCAGGTGATTAAGTCTGGGCTTTCAGCCGCAGAGTAATCAGCTCTACTTCCCAGAGGCCTGATCACACCAAGTTCTGCAGCTTGCTTCCCCAAGCAAACCACCTTGATGACACCTTTGAGCAAATTAATTCCCTCCAATGCTCACTTTGGGTTCCCTCCAAAGCTCTCATGGGGACATAAATGAGGACACCCTACCAGTCTGTTAGGTAGGATGCTTGCTCACAGACCTCCTGTAAGTGTATCAGGGTACGTAAAGCTCTCAGAGCTCTGCCTCTCCCTGGCAGCCTGTGTTATCTGCCAGGGGTCCAAAACCTTTTCCATCTCAAACAGACAAAGTTCCCTGCTAGCTATCTCATTTTTCACCCTTTTGCAGCCACAGTTCCCTGCTAGGTGAAGAGCTCTAGCCCACAGCAGCCAATATCTTCTGCTGGGTGGAGGCAACATCTGCCTCTAGTAGTCTTTACACCTACTAGCTAGGCCTTACCGTCCCTAGTAGCCATCATTCCCTACTAGGCCTCTACCTGCAACAAAAAACCAAACTTTTGCTTGGCCAATATTAGCCCTGCCTTCAAACCACCAAACATGTGGACTGTCACAACCTTTCTGTCATTTTCTGGCTATAAGCATGCTCATTAAAGCTGTGAAAACTTTTGCAAATCCTTGTGGCCCAGGTGGCGGCATTTACCAGGGTTTTCACAGCCCTGGGAGAGCTCAGAATCATTGGTTCTTCATTGGCTGCATCCCAAAGGAGAGTCTCAAACCCCTTTTTTGAGACAAGGGGTTTGTCAGCAACCCGCATGCCTTGAGATCAGAGTAGTTCACCTAACGCTTTATTAGCAGCGGCCCAGGTGATTGCAGGAGTGTTCTTTGGGCTTTTGCTCTAACTGGCTGGGCTCAGGGTTTTTCTATAGAATAGGGCACAAGCATAGAAGGTGCTACACTGGTGGGTCTGAGAGGTTTCTCCAGAGTTGAACCTGATTCTGATCCAGGCCCACAAAAACGCAGGCTGGCAGCCTGCAGGAGCCCAGAGTTTTATCTCAAACTTGGGATTTCTCTTTACTAAATGATAGCAGGAGTTTGCTACTTGTGACAGGTAGATGAAAACTTATCAGAGCAAGGGTAAAGTTGGGGAAATTTTTAGAGAGCCAAAGGCTCCTGGCAATCATTTACTTGATGAGAATGACAGTACCAATTCAATGGGGATCAGCTGGTTTATGTAGTGTTTATACTATCTGTACTCCTTCCTAGTAGCCTTCTGTTATCTTGATGGAATGGTTAGGGCTTGAAAGTCCTGGAATATGGGGTTCAAGAAGGGTTTGCCCATCTCTATATCCAGGGATGAATGTCTGATCCTTGGGTGGCTTATATCAAAAATCTTCACTATTAGCCATAGAGAGTCTAGCTGCACGGCTGTGGTGTGAGCTTTCACACAGGTTGCTTTTCTGGGCTGGCATTGACAGGATCAGGAAGGGAATAATCTTTTCAGTGGTCTGGGCCAGGTTTAAACGGCTATTCTGCTTAACATTTCTGGCCCAGGGATATAAAGCCTGATTAGGGACCCCAACGTTGTTGATTTCAGGACACCTATGCTCCGAGTTTACTGTCAGGGCATAAATAAGCTTATCAGACCCTGTTTGAGACCTGCTTCAACTCTAAAAGTAGATTTTTTGCCAACTCTGTTACCTTTTTTATATCCAAAATAGAGAATTTTGGTCCAAGCACAAGTGCTTGCCCCTGCCTGGCCATGTGCTGCAGGGTTGATTCCGGTTGGGGGTTCCTAGTGCATTTTCAGCCAAATAATACTCACAATATCTCCTAACAATGATAGGTATAGCTTTGCCTGACACCCAGCTTGGACATCAAGGTTGATATGTTATGTTGTAGGAATATATGGAACTTCTCCCAAGGCCTCTTCTACTGTAACTAATAAAGTTGGTTCTTTTTATCATTTTATTCAGAGGTCCTATATGGGCTCTTTGGAAGTGTTTATAAAGGATCTAGCCATTTTAGAAGCAGCTAGGCTAGCTGAATCCTTTGAATTTTTATCCAGATCCACTTATAAGGGTTAGGTAGCTCAAGGACCTTCTAACCCTTAAAATGTAACTAGGGCAGGGAGGGATGCAGGAATTGTGTGAAGGTGGAGCCACAGAACAGTTTTTTTTTGGCTGGTTTGGATTGGGTCACAGAGCAACTGGGATGGATCTGTCTGCACCTCTTGGAGTGGGCCGCCATCTATGCCTCACTCCAATGTGTTGGTCATGAAATATTAGGGCTGGGTTGGATTTCAGATGGGTGGCTCCTTTTTTAAAAAGGAGCTCCGCCCAGAATCTGGAAACCATTTTGAGAGAATCTACTTTGAGAAGATTCTCTCAGAATTGTTTCCTTCCACACCCTTTGGAGGGTGTGTTTGTTGGGATTTTTTATTTTAAAATAGAAATTATATTCTTTACTTTTATATTCTTTAAAAATTAAAAAGTTGAATCCAAAATTAAATTTTTTAAAAAGTAAAATTTATTATAAACATGCATTAAAAACCTCTTAAATCTGGGAAGCAAAAAACCTTCCAATGCCTTCTTTTTTATAGCGATTTACGATTCCCCTGTGCTGGGGGATCTGAAGGAAGATTACGGGGAAGGGAGGACAGGATGATTATGGCATTTGCCGTAATTGTCCCTCTTTTGGGCTGCTGCAGCCCTAGTTGTATCCAGGAGAGTTGTTCGAACTAGGTATCCCTGGGACCCCAGTCTTGATCTTTGGTATTTCGACCTTGACACCCCGGCCTTGGGGATCTGATCCAAGAGATGCTAGATCTTTAAGCTTATTGATTCAATAAGAAACAGGATTAAATATATATATTTATTTAGTTTCAATATTCAGGATTGTAAAGCCATCCCAACTATCGGATGCGGATGTTATAGCAGGGGGCAAGAAGTATGATTCTATTCCGATTCAAAAATGATCCGGTTACCAGGGACACTGGCGATGGGAGAGTTGGCCTTGATGTACCGGGAGAAGACCTCATGGGTGGCATCAAGGGTCGGGGATCCAAGAATGGGTGGGGTGATGATGTTGTCACCCCCTTTGGCCAAGAAGTTCAAGGTTACGACGGTATAGTTCTTGGCCAAGTCGAGAGGGGAGAAGTTGGTTTTGTCTTTTACGTCAACGGAGACGAGCTGTGACTTGTTGATGGTGATATGCATGCCGGCCACTTGGATGAAGCTTGAGACGGGCTTGTTGTTGTACGGGTTCTTCTTGAGTACCGCGGCATAGATAAAGTCCCATACACGCTGGCCAGGTAGGATGAACTCTGTAATGGCGTTATTGAAGGGGAGGACGGTGAGGACGTTGCCAAGGGTGATGGGGCCTTTGGGGATGGACGCGCGGGCGCCACCGGCGTTGATGAATGCAATCTGGGCATGCGGGCGGTAGTCTAGCATCATATCGGCCAGGATAGAGCCCATGTTGCACTCCTGTGCTTGGCAGGTCGACTGATCCAAGTCAATGAGAGTCTCGCCAATCACTTGGTTGGCGTATTCGTTGAATGGTTTGCGCATCTCCGTTACTACTTTTTGGGTGGACATGTCCAACTCGATATCTGCATTCAATTCAATTGGTGCACCGGTGATGGTTTCAATATACCCATCACTGCCAAAGTCAACGTCGATGTGACCAAGAAAGCGACCCCAGCAGTACGCCTGCACAACATAGGTTGCCTTGCCTTCTCCGTTGGTGACCTTTGTGGGGTACATGCCAAGAGACTCCAGGCCCAGTACAGCGCTGGTGTTGGAGGCAAGGTAGGAGTGAGAGTGGCCACCGACAATCAGCGAAAGACCTCGTACTTGGCTGGCCAGCTCCATGTCTTCGTAATAGCCGTTGTGTGAAACTGCAATCACACGGGTGTATCCCAAGAGTCTCACTTGGTCCACTGCCCGCTGGACAGCTACTACAGGGTCCTCAACCTGAACCCCGCCAATGTTGGAGATGTCTGGTGCAGTATAGGTGATGTATCCAACAAGTGCCACGCCATGCTCAGGGAACAGGTGGTAAGGTTTCACAACCCGGTCAAGAGAAGGGACAGCTGCAGCATGGATGTTTGAGGAGACTACAGGAAACTGGAATTGGGAAGCAACACGAGCAACGTTCTCTGGGCCAAGGTCGAACTCGTGGTTACCAAGTGTCATGGCATCGTAACCCAGATGATTCATGGCTCTTGCCGTGAGGTTGCCCCTGTAGTAAGTAAAGAACAGAGTCCCCTGGAACTGGTCACCTGCATCCAACAGAAGGCTTTTAGGGTGCTTCATCCGTTCAGCGTCAATTGCCGTCTTCAGCCTTGCCAGCCCGCCATAGCACTCCTTGTCGCTGATCTGCTTCTGGCTACAGTCGGTGCCAAACTGGTTGGCCTGGTCGTAATGGGAGTGGACATCGTTGGTGTGCAGGATAGTCAATTCGTACCCACTCACCACGAATACCGCCAGTGCATACAACTGCGTCTTCATCTCTCGATACCACCCCTGCCGAAGCTCTTTAGTACATTCACTCAACCGTATTTAACATCTGCACCAACTGGCGTTTGATTATTAAATAAAAAAACAATAAAAAACATGATTACTCAAGAAATTGCAAAACAGAGCGTCATCATTAAAAAGTAAACATCGGCGCAACAACCTCAACTATTGAACGGGTTTAAGAGATAGCAACCCTCCAAGGTATCTCCTCGCCACACGATAAATACTTTACGCCCCACCCAAGAGATATAGGATTTAATCCCACCCTTCATAAACCCAATTCCATATAGCATTTATATCCCAACCTGAAGCTCTCCCTGGTACTATCAAGATAAGTTTCCAGCTCCCTGATAACGGTGGGTTCGATTCTGCCGTTGCAGGATTTATGTTATGCAGGGAGCGGTTAACCGAGATATCCTCAACCCAAGTTACAATTGCCAACTGCATCCAGTTAAACCTAGCTCTCCCTCCTTTCCCATTCCATCCTCATACCCCTAGCGTTGGATCTGTAGCCCATCCGGCTTGCTCCTGTCCAGGGATCACCTTATTTTTAATTACTACCAATAAACTCAGCATATGTAAACGCCATCTATCTCATTATCTCCAAAGCCACTTTCCTGCTACAAGCCAGCCTTTTATTTCCACAGCAGCTCACAGGCTCCTCTTTCAATAGATGGGACAGGGTTTAATTTCAAGTTGGTCAACCTTCATCATCAAGGCTACAAGGGCTTGAAAATAATCTGATTACCTCTATAAACCCTCAACAGGGTTGTGATGCTCCAGCTTCTCAGACACCAATGCATGACCTGGGTCAATGCCAGGTAATGGCTGGATGGGGATGTCATTCTCCAGATGGGACAACTTATTCACCTGAGCTAGGGCAGAAAATTTTATGAGGTTTATCCATTAGGAGCTCTGCACAATCAGGGAGAAAGGATAGGGGTCAAGAGTGACATTTATTGTGTTCAGAAGGAAGATCCCCTTAAACCCCTTCTATAGCCTGGTTTGGGTGAATACAATTTGGTTTACCAAGTCTTAGAGCCCTTGCTTTATCTCTTGGACTCCTTGGTCTTGTGCTCCTACCCCATGTCTTGGACTCCTACTCATATTCCCTAGGATCCTTGTCCTTGCTTCTGACTTTGAGTATTCACCATGCCCCTCTTGTTTCAGTCTTCCCCCCTTAAATAGCTCCTTGTCTACAACCTTTTTTCCTTTCTGACCTCTTTACTTTCCAGGCTTAAGCTATCCAGTTTTTCTTGCTCTATAATAAATCAAACTTCTTTGCTTGCTTCAGCCAATCCAAGCAGACTCTCTCCTGTCAAACCCCTTATTTTTTAGGCTTTTCCCCTCTGTTTAATCAATGGAAAACATTGATAAGACAGGCTTTGGCATGCAGCCAATCAGGAGTCTGGATTGGCCTGTTTTCCCAAAACCTTTCTCTGGATGGCCTGCTCCTAACCCTGGTTTGAACCTGCCATCCTCTTGCTCTGGAGAAACCATGACTCCGTATTGTGAACAGGTTCTCTGTGTTCCCTGTTGCCTTTTGCTGGGTTGGTTTGAACGTTTTCCCATGTTTTGCTTGATAGATCTCTGTACCTTGATTTCCTAATCCTTGCCCTGTGCTCCTTGGCCAGACTTGAGCTTGCCTGTTGCTTGGTCCATGCCCCTCTTTACGCCCGGGCAAGGTTTCTGCCCCTGCTCTTGAAGTTCCCCGGTGCCGTTCTGTCTGCTTCTGCCCCACCCAATGGATCAACTCTTTGATGAGTTCTTCCTGTAAGCTTTCAACCTCTTTAACTCTTTATTTTTTTCCCTTTATTTCTTTTTTAACTCTGTCTAGGAGCTAGATGCACTGGTATTCTGGCCATCACCAGCACAAGTATCATCCAGTCATCTCCTGGGTTGGTGCCAATCCAATGCTTGGTTCAACATTCCTGAAATGGCAAAAGACCAATATCCCCTGACCTGTCCAGATATCCAGCTATCTGAACTCAAATCACATATGACCTCCAATATATCTGATTCAACTCGGGTCTCTGCCACAGGGTACACAATATATAAGCTAGAAATATTGTCCAATAAAATCATTCTTCTTCTCTAAACCTATCTTCTAAGCTTCCCCAGAAGTTGCTTATCATCACTGGTAGCAGTTAAAGTCTCTGATCACACCCATGAAAGAGAAAATGACTAAACAGAACCCACCCACCTTTGCCCACATACTGAACCAGGCTACATCCCAAGATACCTGGAAGGCATACTTCTGCGCTCACAATATCAACAAATATATACCAAGTGGATGTACTGTATTTGAAGGACTGGTCATGCCCAAAGCATGGACCAAGAAAACTCAGTACAGTTGCTCTCAACAGCCACAGACACCCACACAACTGCCTATCACAGGCGGAATCACCACCAAGTGCATTGGTATCAACAACTCCTTTGGCAAAAACAGAGAAAATGTTATAAACTGGACAGACCACCAGCTGTAAAACTTTATCTCAGCCGCATATCCCACAAAAAATGGATCCAGGAAGCCAGCAAGCGCCTGTACAAGGCTGCAGCTAGCTGGCTTACTACTTGGTGGATAAAGAACTAACACCAGCTTGACAACTGGAAGGAGTTCAAAGCTGACATTGACCACAGCTTCTGCATCACGTAATCTCTCCAAGGTATTGCCATACAGCTCAGTAATCTTTCTCAAAAGACCACTGTCATAGCTTATGTCAATCAGTTTGAAGAGATAAACCACAAGATCCAACACCCAGCACAAGCTGACAACCTGCACACAAGAGCCTCATTCATCAACAGAATGAAACCCTCAGTTGCTGCCCTCATCTCCCCAGAGGCCAACACCTTCATGCCTGCACTCATCACAGAAGCCAAGGGGGCAAATATGCCGCGCACGACGCCAGCCAATGGCAACAAAAGAGATAGCTCCAATGGCAACAAGCGCCGAAACACCAGCCACACCAGTAGCAACAGCAAATTTAATTGAAACAATGGCAGTTGCAGCCAAAGTGCACACCGCTCCTGCCCCAAGAAGAAAGATGCTGCTGAAGTGAACAATGCGCAAGCAGCAACCGGCTATGAACCTGACCTCACATCCTCTGACCTGGAAGGTCTCAAAAAAGAGGAACATGGAAAAGAGGAGGGGAAACAGGCTTAAGTTCCCCTGTCTTCTCCCAACCAACAAAAAATTGTACCAATGCGCAAACTTTGCTGCACACGTCCCACATGCCTGGCAAAGGTTGATATTTATGAACTTAAATATTGGTCTCAGCTCCCTGTCTACCCATGCCTTTATAAACCACACACCTCAAAATCTTATCTGGCTCTGGTGCTCAACACATCAGAGTAAGCAGACCGTTTGTAACCTAATACAAGATACCAGTTGTTGAATACAACTTTGAATATTCCAGAATGACAGACAAATCAAATGTCTTACTCAAAGGCAAGACAACTCCCTTCATAATTGACCTCCAGGGCATACAACTGTCCATTAAAAAACTTGTCATGACCATCATAAACAACAAAATTGTAGCAGGCCTGGGCTGGTTCACCTGAGCAAACCCCAACATGTGCTAAAAAACAAAAGCCATGGCCATCAAACACAACAGAGTTGATTTTAGCATCATCCAAGAGCTAACAATCTCATCTTAAAGACACAGTATTTGTCTAAATCATAGATCAGGACAACCTAGAACGTCTAACCAAAGACAGTACACTCCACATAACAGGGAGCCAGAACTTGATAACAGGCAAACAGACCAAATATAGTCCCCAGAGCTTGCAGCACTCTTAAATGAATCCACTCATGTATTTAAGGCAGTGTTAATAAATCTATACAAGGCATGATCAAACTTGCACCTCTTTACAGACTCTCTCCCATGAAGACAAAACCCCTCAAAACTCATATTGAGGAGAAGCTGGCCAAATGTTTCATCCACCCATTGGAACCCCTGTGGGGGGTTGTAGTCTCCTTTGCAAAGGAAAAGGAAGGCTCACTCTGGCGGGTAACAGACTATTAGCACTATATGAAAGCAAAGTGAAAAACAAATACCCCCTCCCACTTATAGAGGATCTGTCTGAAAGGCTCTCTGAAGCTGAACCTTTCTCCAAAATTGACCTTGCCGCAGGTTACAGCCAAGTAGAAGTAAAAAAAGGGCATAACAAAACTGTGGTTTGTACGCAGTTTGGATCCTTTGAATGCAGAGTAATGAACTTTGGGATGTCACCTTTCTTGATCAGCTCAATCCCACTTTTTGGAATTGAGAATTTAAAAGCAAGTGATAAGCGCATAAGAGTCTGAGTTTAAACAAGGCTTTTATTAAAAAAAAGGTATGACCAACAACAACACTAGATCCTGGGCCAAGGTGGTTCAGGATCAGAAACACCCTGTCAAGGGCCAACTGGTGAGCCCTACAAGAACCACCAAAAAGGGACCATTTGTTCCATCAGAAGGATGGATGAAGTTTTTGACTTCTGAACGCTGGTTTCAAGACATTACCAGAGCCCTCCCCAAGTCCCCTGTGCCCCATGGGATCAGAGTCAACTTTGAAGGCGACCCCACTCAGTTCCAGGAGGCAGCAAAAACAGTTGTCATAGCATATCCCAAAGCTGTGTCACTTCACCAAAGCCTAATGAAGGACTTCTTTGATATTGGCTTTCTCTGTAAAGAGAATGCTGATCAGGCAGCTGAGGAAATCTTCCCTCTTGAGATCACTGACCCCAAGGGTAAGAAAACCCAGAAAGTCCTACCAACCACCCACACCTGGTTCAATCAAGATACCACCCTCTTTATGTCTTTTGAGGCCTTGCCATTAGACATGTCCAGAGGGGAGGTCAAATACCAGCTCAAGGAAGGGCTGGCCAAGTATGGAGAAATAGTGCAGTTTGAACTGCTCTAGAATCCTTACATGGGCCACCTGACCACACCAAAAGCCATGACCATGATCAAACCCTTTACAGATGACAGCATGTCATCCATTTCCCGTTGTGCAACCATT
Organism: Entomophthora muscae; assembly: GCA_014839935.2. Classification (NCBI taxonomy): domain Eukaryota; kingdom Fungi; phylum Entomophthoromycota; class Entomophthoromycetes; order Entomophthorales; family Entomophthoraceae; genus Entomophthora; species Entomophthora muscae. The sequence goes on from QTSX02006569.1 coordinate 45,284, forward strand.
CTCAAGAAGGATGGCACCCTTAGTAGAGAGTTCAAGGTATTCTCTGAGCAAACTTCACCCATCTGTGCGCTATTCTCAGCTCTTGGTCACAGAGAGGCCCTTTGCCCTACAACCATAGCAGGAGTCCAGGCCGCGGAACAAGACACCCCCAAGGAGTACCAGAATAGTGAACCAACTGGGTCCCAATCCAATGCTCTTGTAGCCTTGACTGGGGCACTATAGCCGAGTATGCAGTTGTAAAACCAATCACATCCTGTCAGAAAAAGGCTCATGCTAAGGCTCAAAATTTGTCTCAGCCTCAACCAATCAAGGAGACAGAATGTGCCCAAGAAGAGGCACCTCAACCCATGCAAATGCCTGCCCAAGAGACCCAGGAAGTTCATGGCAATGTGGTTGATGAACAAATGGAAATTCTAGAATTGGTAGTGCAGGAATTAATGACCAATCCAGCCCAAGTTTTATTGGATAGTCACCACAATGCGGTGGCCCAAGAGAATTTGCAGCAGGCTCAAACCCAGGAATTAATGATTAACCTGGGCCAAGTTTTATAGGATAGTCACCACAATGTGGTGGCCAAAGAGAATTTGCTGCAGGCCCAAACCCAGGATACACCCAATCAGGAGCAGACACCTTCTGCACAGGATAATGGAAGACCAAGACGCAAGGTCCAAACCAAACTTGCTGCAGTAACTAAGCTATCCCCTTACACTGCAGGGGATCCCAAACAGTCCACCGCACCCAAAAAAGCCAAAGATGGAGCAGCTAATGACAGCAGTGGCCCTACCTCTGGTGGGGTTGCTAATGTATAGTAGCTAATAGACCTCACCAATGGGACAAACTCTTCTGCAGGATTTCCATCCCTAGTCCCAGGCATGAATAGGATTTTCCTACAACCTCAAAGCAGTACCAATTGGCCCAGATGTGCTAATAATTGCTTTGAGCAAGGCCAATTTATGGCCTTGACTCTCCCAGATGCAATTGGATCATAAGAAGCTGCATCTGGATCAAAGTAGTTCACCATAGCAGCAGTCAAGCATGGAAGTAAATTGGTAACAAAAAACCTGGGCCAAAGGACTACAATTTTTTGGTTTAACACAGCCCACAAAATTGCACCTTATTTGCTCTCATTGAACAACACATTCTGCCTTCAAACCCTTTATAAATTTCCCACAAAGTGCAACACAATCCAAGGTGGGTCAGCAATTTAAAAAAATGTGGCTCAGCGGTTAACACAGAATGTGAAAGCCATACTCTCAGAAGATTGGTACTTACATGTGATCTACCAGCTGCACTGAGGGCAAAGCCTAGCAATTCTGCACCCTAACTCAGCCACAAACATAATACATCATCTTGTAACAGATACAGACCCTCCAACAAAAAAATCCAAGCAGACGGCCCAAGGGCTAATAGCCCAGATTAATTTGGATCAGCTATTAGTCTTTTGATCTACCACTCCACGCCACACCAGACCCTAGAAATTACATCTTATTCTTCTGGGGCACTAACCCTAGGCATTGACCCTGAAACCATAGCCGCACACAGATTTAGCCACACAAAATGTGTATCAGGCTGTTCAACAAAAAAACACAGGCAGCTGGCCCAAGGGAATTTATGCCTGTATTATTCCAGATCAGCACATTTCTATTGGACTTTCTGTCCAGTTTTGACTCACTATTTTTATCATTAGGGCCCAAAAAGGGGCTTTAACCCAAAATATTGACACTCCTAACCCACACAAACACCACTGGCCACACATACAGAATGGAATCAAGCAACAAAAAAATGCAGACCAAAGGCCCAAAGTTAGTCTGGCCCAGGTTTTTCTGGGATCAATAGCAATTAAATCTGGAACTGACAGCATCCACTATCCCAAAATTCCTGAAAGTTATATTACTCCAAAATGGGATATATAGCTCAAAGTACTCTTCCCTTTCACAATCTTCCCTCTAACCCAAGGTTTCCCCCTTGCTCTGCAGGTTTACTTGACCCCTTCTTTCTTTTTTACATTGTATATGAGACTTTTGATAATTCCTTTTTGGCCCTATGGGCTCGTTGTACCAGTCAGAAATGTCTGGGCAACTCAAGTAAAGGAACTTTGGGATGATCAACGCTCCCGCAACGTTTGTCAATATGATGAACCAAGCACCAAACAGTCTTTCAAATAAATCATGCAACTTGTACAATATTATCATATTCTCAAAAACCAAAGAGGAACATCTCAAACATGTCTGCAAGACACTCAATTGACTCACAAAGCACAAGCTCTATGCAAAGCCTAGCAAGTGTCAATTTATGATAAATGAACTCTTGCTCTCAGACCACATTGTCTCTGACAATGGCATCAAAGCAGACCCAGATAAAATCAAAGCCATAGACAACATGCAACACCCCACCTCTGTAAAAAAAGTTAGATGCTTTCTTGGAATGGTAACTTACCTAAGGAAAGACATCAAAGACTGCAGGAAACTAACCACACCAATCAATGACCTAACCAAGGGTAATGCTAAAAAGAAACTCATCTGGACACCTGGATGTGACAAGAATTTCCAGCTTCTAAAGCAAGCTCATATTGAAGCACCAATCTTGCAATACCCAAATAACAACAGGTGCTACAAGCTTGATTTGGATGCCAGTGACACTGTCATTGGCGCAGTGCTACGCATCTGCCAGTCAGGACAGCAAGAATTCCTGAAAGTATGTTATGAGAGTAGAAAACTAACTAACACTGAGCAGAGTTACCCTATAAATGATAAGGAATTGCTAGAAATATATCTCACATGCAAGAAATGGAGATGTTATCTAGAAGGACATTTAAACGTCTGAGTACTAACTGACCATGAATCCTTAATATACTTTAAAACTCAGAGCACACTCACACAACAACAAGCCGAATAGATGTACCTGCTTGAACAGCTTAATCTGTACATATAGTAAAAAAGGGGGGAAGAGCTGGTCACAGCTGATGCCCTCTCTAGGTTGACATAGCCTAGCAAGGATCACCCTGACCACCTGGATCCAGATTGGCCCAACCTATACAACACTGATTATAAACCAAAGGCAAAGATCCCTAAACCCACCAGTTAACTCATGAAACACTAGTAAGAAATGAGAAACACTTCCATGTATCAAATGACACTGTATACCAAATCATTAACAATAAACATGTCCCTTACATCCCACTCACACAAAGAGTTGACACCATATTAAGACATCACCGCCTACTAGGACATATAAAGGCTAACAACCTATACCTCATATTAAAAGAGATATTATGGTGGACCAACCTCAAACAGGATATATTTGATGTTCTGAAAAAGTGCACAGTGTGAAAGAAATATACCAGCACAAAGGCTCCCCAGCCAACAGTTAACCCAGTGCCTGACCCTGAACCATTCAAGGTCTGGGGACTGGACATAGTAGGACATTTCCCAGAATTCAAAGCAGGACAACACTTCTTAATTGTAGCCATTGACTTTGCAACACACTGGCCAATCTGATAGACAAACAAATACCACAAAGCAGAAGCAATCAACCACTTTATCAATAAGGCAATCATAGTTGACTTTGAACCCCAGACTACATCATCACTTATGGAACCAAGGAACTTTTAGGACATGTAGTGAATAAAAACCTGAAAACAAAGAACATTGAACAATCCACAGCCTCACCCTACAGGACACAAGCCAACATCAGAGTTGAACGCCTAAACAGCAGCCTCATCAGGACCCTTGAGAAAATAGTGAATGGTAAAGCCAGAGACACATGGCCACTGTATGTGAAACATGCATTAATAGTATCTCAGATACACACTAACCAAGGGACAGGCTACTCACCATTTGAATTAAAATATGGATACAAACCAGAGATAGTCACCTGCAACAACTAACCCTACGTGAAGATTCTCTTGGGGAAACCTCCTACACTGGAACAAGTCCCAGCACTAAAGCACATACATCTCACAGCCAAGATAGCAGAGAGCAAGAGACTCAAAGCACAAAAGGTGACCTCCACCAAGGAACCACTCCCAATCAACTCCCTTGTCTGGGTCCTTCTGGAAACAGAAAGAAATTGGATTCAGCACACAGAGGACTGGAAAGGATTGTTAAATAGCAGCCAGACAGAAGTACCTACCTAGTCAAGTTCCTAGGCACCAAGGATGTTATCACCAAAAATGATTACAGATCCCAATTTTGCCTCAGCAAAGGGGAACACTTGACTTGGCTAGTACCTAATAGCAAACAACTCCAGCAACATCAGGTGGCAGCCGTCAAGACTAAGCCCCCTCCTGATGAACCAGAGTAACCCCTTAATAGAGGGGTGTGTTGAGGAGATGAATGTACTGGTATTCTGGCCGCAGCTGGCACAAGTAACATCAGTCATTGCCTGATTTGGTGCCAATCCAATGCTTGGTTTAACATTCCTGAAATGGCAACAAACTGATATCCCCTGACTTGTCCAGATATCCAGCTATCTGAACCTGACTTGCAAATGACCTCCAATATATCTGATCTGGCTTGGGTCCCTGCCACAGCGTACATAATATATAAGCCTGAAATACTATCCAATAAAATTACTCTTCTTCTCTAAACCTATCTTCTAAGCTTCCCCAGAAGCCGCTCCTCATCAACTCTTTTTATTTCTTTTAGTGATTTCTTTTATTTATTTATTTATTTATTTATTTATTAATCCCCTTAGTTCTTTTACTTGTTATTTTTTTACTTCTTTTAATGCCTTATCTCTTTAAATCCTTTCTTTCTTATCTCTTATTTTTCTCTGGTTCCAGCCTCTTCTGATAGCCTTTATCTATTTCTTCTGCTCCTTCTTGCTACTGATCTCCACAATTGTCTTTTCCCTGTTCTGTTAGTCTCCATTAGTTAAACCCACAAACTTAGGCAATAAGTCTTCACACATGAATGAACTTAGACTGGACTCCCATCAGTGATCTACAATTTAGGTCATCAGCAACAGACACCCCTAATGTCTTGCCACTTTTTTTTACTCACCCAAGTGGTTAGCTTGAGCTTTCAGACCCAAAGTAACCTACTTCACTTTCCAGAAACATCCAAACCATTAATTACTGAAGCTGTCTCTCTGGAAAGCCATCCTCATGGCAGTTCTGGGCCATTCATGCTTTCAAAGTAGCAGTAAGTCCTCCTCAGAGCTACCTGTAAGCTGTAGAGAGATAAGCTTTACCCCCTCCTAGGGAAAGGTGTCTAGAGGTAGCCTCATCCCAGTTGGTGTCAGGATTTCAATGCTACCTTGGCATGCCCATCCCAGGGTAGCCATAGCTTCTCTCCTATTCCAAAGGGCAACAGCGCCCATGTCAACATTAAAAATGTCAACACTATAGTAAAGTGATAACCCGGTTTTACTTAATGCCGTTTCCTGGATGTCAACACTTTTTTAATTAACAAAACACTTTACCCTAAACGTTTTTAACATAAAAAATATTTTAAAATACTTTATTATACTAAAATGACCTTAGAGAGCTCAAAAATTTAATAAAAAATTACTATAAGTAATAAAAATAAGGAGATATAAGCAACTATTTTTCAGTTTACTATGTAAATTACACTCTTTATTATAAAATTATTTTTTATTTACATAAAAATTAAAATTTCAATGAGAAAAAAACAAAGATATTTTATATATCATAAATACTAAAAAATATAAGAAAACTCTATATTTAATTTATTATACTTTATATAAGCATAACTGAAAAAATTGCATACCTTAAAGATAAATTAACAAAAATATAAGATATTTCTTACTAAACCACATTGAAAATGTATCTGAAACTTACCATTTATACCTAAAAAGATTAGTAAACTATAAATAAATTAAAAAATTAAAAGTTTAAAAGTAAAAAATATACAGGTAAAGCAAGGTTTATTAAGCTATTTAAAGCCACCAGCAAGAGCAGTGGCAACGTCCTCAAGGTACTTCTTAATCTCCGCAACCTTATAATTTTTCTTTACCACCTTCTGAACGTCCTTCTGGTAGTTCTGCTCCTTGGAATTTTGCTTCTTGGGGGCCACCTGGTTGGCCAGGTTGCAAAACTTGGAGACAGTCCGGGCCTGCTCCTCCTGCAGCTTCTGGAAGAACTTGTTATATTTGGGGGTTGACCCAAACTTCATCTTCAGGTGCTTGTGCTAAACCTCAAGGCTAGAGGTGGTCTTCATCTCCCCCTTGAGTCAGGCGCCCTGGCAATTCCAAGGGGCAGTGTCCCCACTCTTACCTCTCCAGACAGTCACCTTCTTGCCCACCCATTGTTGCTCAAAGTAATCTAAGTAACCTTTGAAGATGGTGGAGTGCTTCTTGATATAAGCGTCCTCCAGGAGGGCCTCAAAGCCAAGCCCAGTATGCTCTGGGCGCACAAAAGCCAAGGCAGCAAACCAAGTCAAGGAAAAGCGGCACTTCCCCTTACCATTGTTAAGATACTTCTCAAAAAGCTCCTTCTCACTCTTGAGATTCTTGATGCAGGCCTGCCTAAAATGGAAGAAGCAGCCCTGTACTTCTCCATTGAAGGTGGCCTCAAAGGCACTGAACTGAGCTTTCTCAAAGTTCATTATTATAACCTTTGGCCCAAGTGAGTGTGCATGAGCTAGCTGCTCAGCAGCTAGGGTCAACTCATCCTTCTCAGCAGAGGAGGGATTTGCCCTTGTGGCAGAGTGGGAGGGGGGAGCTGGTTGGTGGGAAGGGAGCTCAAAGCATCCCAGATGATCTTGAAGGCTCTGGTGTAGACTTCAGTATTGGCACCAAGAAAGAGAAAAAACACAAGAGGGATAAACTGGTCATTAAACTGCCCATGCAGGACCCAAAGCTGCTTAAAAAGAGAGGGGCAAGTAGCAAATGTGCTGTCGCACAGCCAGGTGGTAGAAGTATTGAGCTGCTCCAGGTTTTGGGTTGTGGCGTAGGCTATAATACTATCCTTCAATTTCTGCCCATTGTCATGGAGCAGGAACATCTCACCATCCTCTGTCTTCTTGAGGGCATCTGTGAGGACCAGGTCTTCAACTTTAGTGGCGCTCTTGGCCAGGGGGTTTGAGGCTTGGCGTCTATCACTCACAAACTTGACCAACTGATTGTGGGTTGGAACCCTCTTCAAGTTGGTTAGGGAGAGGTACTTGCAAGCAAGCATAGCCAGCTGGGTGGTGGAAAGATCTTTAGAGGTGGGCATCTGTCAAGGACTCACTTGGCAGGGAACCAGTTCCCTATTTGGTGGGCCAAGGCCCCTAAGTTTAGCCCTGCTATTACCAACCCAATGGGCACTGTGATCATCGCAAGATGACCTAAGTGTCCCAGAAGGCAAATATTCCCATCAGGGAGCTAAAGCGCCCCAACAGATAATAACCTACCATGTAAGATAACAAGTAGAATGAGGCGTATGGTCTGACCAGAGAAGGTTCAGCCCAAGGAGGGAAAGGAGAGGAACAGCCATAGTTAAACTTTCTGCCCCAGTGACCTGAGGGATACTTGAACCAACTGTGAGCAAGGGATTCCTTCTGATGAGAGTTGTTGGGAGATGAGTTGTACCAATCTGTGGTTAGAGTAGGATTCTCCAAGGTCCACACCACAGATAGAAAAGATTCTAGAAACCAGAACAGGAAAAGGCTTCCCTGCATGGCTTCAAGAAGAGATTTAGAGTCAATTGTAATAAAAGGTAGTACAAAAAGTCTTTATTGTTGGAACAGGTAAGAATAATAAGTGTAGCTCCCTTATATATCAATGGGTAGCTTACAAAACATTTAAGAGGCTAAGAAGAGGCTTCAAATTCAGGTTTCAATAAAATAAAGGCTGAAATTATTCCTCTGATAATATGTTGCTCTACCTGGTACTTAATAAACTTAAGTGTAAAATATGGAACTAAGAGGGTCCAGGAAACAGCCACAATTAAGCGGTGATGATAGGGAACATCAGTGGCAACTAAGTACGGAGCCAGGTTCAAATATAGGTCAGATAGTTTAGAGAGCAGCAAGTTGTCCTGAAGCAGCCAATCAAAGGCAGAGCGGTAAGTGACGTTATCACTGAAGTTATTAGCCTTTTTGAACTCAAATTGAAGTGCAAAAGCAAAAAATAGTTCAATAAAGTGGTTATAAATAGGTAAATTAAGTTGAATAATTAAATTTACACTAACAATTGGTTCTTCCTGAAGGTTCCGGGTTTGATTTCTGTTGGAATCAAGGCTAGAATACATCCTGGTGTCAAGTACTTTTTTGGTGTGTTGCTGTGTCTTTGAATTATTGACAATTTTATCCATAAAATTAATGGAGTCAGGGAAGGAATCCCTGACAGCATCACCTGGACAAGATACCATTTGAGGAGGCGGGCTATGGTGGTATTTGGCATGATGCAGGTATGCTTGCCCTTGATGGTTTGGACCAAGTCCCAGCGCTCAGTGTTGAGCCACACTGGGCAGGAGCGGTCCTCACAGGTGTAATGGCGGCTCTTGAAGCCCCGGTTGGCATTGTTGCAAGAGAAAATATACCCATTGGCCACCATGGCTGGCCCACCCTTTACGCTCATGATTGGGAATTATTTGGGCAAGGAAGAGGGAACCTTAAATTTGCTGTTGACATTGCAGATGTTGTGGGCTAACAGAGGGTCCCAGGGGCCAGCAGGAGCATGGCAAAAGCCAGGGAAGTAATAGGGGTGGGGCTTTGAATCATCCCCAGATGAGCTTGAAGGGGGGAGTTTGGTGGGAGGGAGGCAGAAGGGGGCTTATTGTGGTGCTCCTCATTTGCAGGAGACTTATCCTCAAGTGGGGACTTTTGGGCTGAGCGCTTCTTCTTGGTTGGCTCCTTGTCAGAAGCCAAGTTGTAAAAACTGTGGTCTGTAAAGGCGCCATCAGATTCCTCTCCCCCAGTGGAGTGAGCAAGGTTCTTCTCAGGAGAGGGCTCAGGGAAGGGCTTTGGTGAGGGCTTTGGGGATGGTTTTGGAGTGGCCTTCTTTGATGAGACAGGCTTCTTCTTGGTGGGTTTGGTTGGCTTTGAAGGACACTTGGTTCCTTTGGACTGCTTAGAGGTGTTTTTGTCCTAAAATAATAAGTAAAAGGGTTTGAAATAAAGCAATGTATGTAAAAAACAAACAAAACAACTTAAAAGGCATAATATATAAAAAGTAAATATTAGATGGTTTTTATTAGCATTTAAAAGTTAAAAAATACTTGTATAGGTTTTAATTTATTATAGTTTTAAATAAAAATTAAAATTTAAGGTATTTATGTGAAAGTAATATATTTAAATATAGATTTTATTTTAAAAATTATAAAAATATGGAAGAGAAAAGTTAAAAATACAACATATAAAAAAATGAGAAGTTTTTATTATGTAAAACATAAAGTTTTATATGTGAGAACTGAAAAGCGTTGACATTATGAGTGATGATTAGTAAAAAAAGCTGAATTCTCACTGTTGATTACAAAAATTGTAGACATTATTTTTGACAACATTGTCACTGTTGACATTTTTTTAAAAATTTACTATGTTTTTTCATAGTACGCTTAATTAAATTTATGCAGGCTAGCAAAAATTAAATGTTTTCTGTATATTTTTGTTCACATATAAAAATTAAAAAATACATATGAAAATAAGTAAAAAAAGTATCAAAGTTCTTTATTCTTTTATTAAAAATAATATTTGGGTAGTGATAATATAATATTTTACCATTGCATATATGTGAAGTTGTTAAGAAAGTAGTCTTCAGTATTAAAAAGGGTAAAGTGTCGACAACATCACTTACAACATTCTTTATATGAGGTGACATATTAATCTAGGCTTAATCACGCCACTCTAATTTGCTTAACTCCACCCTGACAGATGATCACGAGCAAATAAAAGATATTTACGAGTGTCAACATTATTTTTAATAATAAATTCTATAGTAACTTACATAGTAACTCACACTTAAATTATTGGATTGCCGTTAGCCACCAATTCACTTAATATATTAAAACCGTAATAAGTGCCACATGTATATTTATAATATGAATATTCCAACAATCAAATGTATGTGCACTGTCTTTTTCAATATAATAATTCATTAAAAAATATTTTTAAATGCACACTTATTTTTTTACTGTAGATGTTTCAGTTTTGTTATTGAAAATAAGTTATGCTTAAAAAGTGTTGACATTGACACTTTTATGTTGTGAAAACAAATAAAGAATAAACTAATTTTTATTAGTAAAAGTAAAGGGAAAATCTGGTTAAATTGAGTTTTTTATTAAGCTTAATATTAAATTGTGTTGATATGGCCACAATTTTGCCGTGTTTTCTGGGTTTGCACCCCTGAACACTTTAAAAAAAGAATTAAGCTAGCGCAACTAGCAATAAACATAGGAGATTTAGAGTTTTGAGTCAACAGTGGCCATGTCAACAAAGTGTCAACATGGGTGCTGTTGCCTTTCAAAGCACCCTCCAGGGGCCACTCCATCACCATTCCAAGACTTGGCTCACTGCTCTTCATTCCCAAGAGATAGTTGTATCAATAAATCAACCAGCATTTACCTACCTTGGGTATTCAATCCTTATTTGGCCAATACCCGCCCTGGCCGTCAAAACAGCTTTTCCATGTGGGTCACTGTGCACAACCAATTCCATTTGACCCTATAATGATCAACGTGGTGACCATATCAAGGGGGTTAATTGGTTGAGATCTGCCTTTTTCTTGACACAGACAAGCTGCTTTCAGTCCTATGATTAAATCCTCATCAGCCCTATTCCAGGAGATTGGTTAACCTCCTGGTTGATCAGTTAGGTTTAATCCACCCAGCCATATGGTTCAAATCATCAGATTGCTTGAGGGATCGCTCAATCAGCAATAACTAGTGCATTCCAGGGATATAGCAATGCCATGGCATTGACCAACCTTATGCGGATAGGGCACCCCCGCTCAACCCTTTGGAGGTGGGGATTATTTTCTGTAAACCCCTTTCAAGATCCATACCAGGAGCAGGGGGGTTGAGATTCATAGCTGGGGCGTGTTCAATCACCCAACCCTACATGTTTAACTTGGGATGTGAGGTTCATCCCAACCTACCCACTCCAGTTTAACCCAGACCAAAGTGGATGCAGTATAACCACAGCAATATTTTTCCTCACCAGTGGCAGGGGTTATGATTTCATGTTGGGATTTTAGAACCTACCCAGGTACCCAAAGATATGTTTCACTATGGAGTGATTGGATGCCATAGTTATGAAAAAGAAACCAGGTAACTCCATCAAACCAGCTGAACATGATATGAGTCTGGACATGGTACATGACCTGTATCTGTGGTAGATAATTGGCTTGTAAAAGGGACATACTTTTGGTCAGGATAAAGGTAGCTGGGAGGAGATAGATAGGTCTGGGAAAGTATACCAACAGCTCATGGGCAGCCATATTACTATTATATGGGCATGGGAAAGTTTACTTTGGTGACATATTATTATCATTGCCCCACATGGCCCTTTTATATTATGAGGAGTAGGGGATGATCAAGGTATAGGCTAGTATAAGTGACCACTTTTAAGAAAGTATACACCAATGCTTTTAGGGGTATTTGATCTAGAACATGAACACAAAGGTATGTTTCAGTTAGCCAATTGGGTGCTTCCAAAGACTAGCAATATCTTTGCCAATCAATATCACTAACCAAACATAAAACATCAATTAGGGTTGTTCATGGATATTTTAAATCATTGGTTGCAAAGGGGTTAAATTGGCTTTGAAAAACAGGTTAAACTTGGTATTGGAATTCTTTGAAAGGATGGTTCTAAATATTGATCGGATGATTTAAACTTGAATAGTTGATGCAGCAATAGTCATTTTTAAAAGAGTGGGTTTGCTATTAAGGGGATAGTTTATTGAGTAGAGGGCTCTTGAGGGGTGTAATCAGTTGGAATGGCTATAGTGTCCGGGTATGTATTGAATTGGGTTGCTGCATAGTAGCTAGGGTCCGAAATGACGTACTGCGCTGGATCAGCCAAACTGCGGCGGTAAATGCCATGGTTGGTATCGATTTCTTCTGGGATTTGGTCATCGTCAATGCCCATCTGTTCGCTAGGGCTTTCATAAGCGTATCCTTGGCTATGTCCTCTGCCGGCGTAGCTTCTTGCTCGGGCATAGGCATAGGCTTCGCGGCTGCTCTGTCTGTAGCCATAGCTTCTACGGCCATCGCTATAGGCCGGCCCAGTGGTTCTGTAGGCCTCAGCTTCACGTCTACGCATGCTATAGCCACTTTCATAGGTGGTAGGATAGCCATAGTAGTCAGGCTCATAGCTGCGACCAATGGGATACTCGTATTGGGAGTATATACTTGAAGCGGCAGCATCTTCAGCGGGGCGGGCAACGACGGCTGCGAAGATAGCCAACACGGAAGCAAATGTGAACATTTCAAATTATGTGGATGTCCTGAATATGCCATGACTCCCCTTGATTGGCTTATATATCATGCATCTCACAACTCGCCCATCCAATGCCTCAGAAATTCTCATTCCACCCCAAGGCAACTGATCGACACCAACCATAATTAACTTTTTGTTTCAACGTTTCTAAATGGCGTCACCCCTCAGCTAAACCCCAAACCGCTATTTTGGATTCAAATTGCTTTAGAAATTATTTGACGCATTCGTATCCTCATTTAAAGTGCAGCCATGACTTTCGCTGCCGCCACGACCCAGATTTGGAATCCTGAGTTTTCTTTATCGTGAAAGCGGTAGGATTTAGTTTAACATTTTATTTTGAACAATATAGGTTAAGTGGTCGACCTGACTCCTGGGTTGGAATGATTGGTCCTAATTGGAAGGGGTTCTTTAGCTCCAGTAGAATAAACTCTATGGAAATTTAATTTAAACCCCAGCACAAACCCACTAACTGCTGGATTCATCTCCAAGTAAAAGGTCCCTAAACTCTGTTATCCATGTCCCATTGATCGGCAGCCAACTATTCTATGCTGTAAACGAACAACCCTTTGATACAATACAGGATCATCAAGTCTAACCTACATGGTTTGCAGTATGAATCACAATTTGGCCTTTTTCTCCATCAAGTTCTTTTTGCATTTGATTTAAACAAAAATGAAGGATCTCCAGACATGTTTTAGTTGCATTAACAAAATCAACAGTTAAAGTCATCAACCCACGCTCACCAAGTTTACCAGATATTTTGAAAGTATAGGATTGTCACCACCAACAGCAAATTTTTAAATCCATAAGGAGAAGCCCCAAAAATTAAACATTGATCCCAAGTTCAGAACCTATAATAAGGTACTGAAATGACTGTTGAGAATGGGCCTATCCATACAACTTTGGCTTTGCCATGTTTAGTTCAAACCTCAAATATATCAATTACTCTTTCCCCTTTCTCTTCAACAATTTACTATTCCCTAAAAGGACATCTCCAATTTCCCATCCCTAAAGTGGCCTCAGCCATATTTTCTCTACCTACCCTGATGTCAAACAATTCACACTACCTACTTAATATTTTATAGCCTTATAAACCACCATAGATTCTATTAAACTTCTCAATAAGAAACCATCTTCAACCTACTATCCTTTCTCATGCATTTTTCTGTACTTTAGCCCACCCTTCCCAACCCTTTCTAGAGAAGACTTCTGTATACCCCACATTCCCAGGGCCATGAAGTGAATCCTCTATTCATCCCAAAGACCACCTCTCAGCCTACTAAAACCCAACCCTATTATTAGGATCTTTCTTCCACATCCCTGATTTACATCTAAAGGCAACCATAGCACACTTTGAGAGTTTTCTCTAGGGTTATAGCTTGCAATGCACAGGTCCTACCGGTTAGGGAAACTTCTATCCTGGGTGTAGCAATCACCCTGCTTCTCTCACTTTGATGAAGAGCATCCGCTTCCCTGATCAGAATATTACCTTCCTGCAAGGTCTCCTGGAGGTCATTTGGTACCAGTTGGCATAAAGGTTTTGATGCAGGCCCTTGATTTCCCAGGGCTAGTAAGCAAGAGGGTACTGATGATGCGCTAAGGAGGGTGCATGAGCTGTATCCTGTGCTGGGTGACCTCATGAGGTTTAGAGTGCCCAGTTGGGAGATGGGAGACCAATATCACAGCAGACAACTTAGGGTTGAGTTGAAGGGAGACCTGAATCCCTCACAAGGGGGGAGAAGCATCATTAGTTCCAGCAAGACGCTGGACAGTGGCAGTAAGCTCAATTTAGGTGATCTGATAGGTGACTAGCTCTACCAATCAAGGGGTAGAGGATGTATCAATGGCTGCAATAACAGCAGGAAAATACTTGGCTGGGGATTTAAAAGGCAGCTGCTTGCAGAAAGAAAGATTGTGCATCAGGGGGCCTAAAGGAGCAGCATGTGCTGGAGAGACGGCACATAAATGGGCACCATAGAGCTGGCAGCTTCTGTAGCCAGCACCAGACATGCTGGGTTGGCTTAACCTTTGGAAGAGGAGGAGGCAAGGCAACACCGCAGGGATGTTGCAGACTGGTAGTAACTATAGATGTTAGAGAAAAGGCAACCAGGGGCAAGTACCTTGGCATTCTTGAGAAGGTGTCAGGAAGCCAGGCATGGGTAGGGAAAGTAGAGGACCCAGGAAGGGGAGCCACTGGGCCATCTGGGAGGGCCCACCACAATATTGCGCTAACTTGATAACGTAAGATAAGAATTGCCCAAGCAAGGACCAGGGACCAGAGTTTAGCACCATCAAGTCCACCAAGCCTTTGAGAGTGATATAAAGTACACCAAAAAGCTGGGCAGACGGGGTGTTGGCAACTACAATAGGTTCTAGTGAGCGGTTGAGCTAGAGGATGGGCCATTGGTACAAGGTAAGCAGGTAGATGGTTGTATTTGTCACAGGACAATCTAGGCCATTTTTTTACCACCTTCCTTCACAGCCAATGGTTTCAGTGACTCTGGCTCTTGCCAATGGGCTAGCAATAAGTATATTCTCCATGTTAAACTTGGAGTAGGCAGGATTCAGCGGGTACTTGGTAAATGTACAGGTCCAAAGGGTGATCCAGGAGGAAATAATGGTGCAGGCAGTGGTGCCGCGGTTTCAGCACTAGAAAGGGCAGGCACATTGGTGTCTGAGAGACTAGAGTAGAAATGGTAAGATACTAGAACTAAATAGGATAATATTTTCTTGAACCAAAGGTCCATTAATGTCATGAATGACATTTCAATACTTGTATTGAAACCCCAGGAATTGAACCCCAGCCCTCAGGAAAAGCCTTGTGTCAACCAGGGTAGACAGGAGCCCGCCAGACTGCCATTTGGGCCAACCCCTGGGCTGCTGAGATGCCTTGCCCCAGCCAGGAGAAACAGGAACCCGTCAGACTGTCAAGTATTAAGACTGGAAGTTCAATATCAACATTGGAAACCCCAGAATCAAACCCTGACCCTCCAAAGGCAAGTCAAGTCACCCAGGATGGATGGGGGCCCGCCAACTCATTGAGTTACAAACCCATTTTGTTGAATTACTCCAAGACCCGCCAGATTCTTAAGGATGATTCTACAAATGGTCACCATATTGCTTTTAACTGTGTGCCACCAAAAACCCAGACCTACACAGAAGTTGTAGCTTGCCTAAAGGAGTTTAAAACTAGGCCTACTGCTAGCCCTGCTAATGATCACCAGCCATCACCAGTCTCCAGTCCAGAATGGGTAATGTATTTGGCCTGCTCAGGTGATATGGTGAACAGCAGCAGTGGAACAAAGCATTGCCACTTCTGTTCACCAGAGCAAGAACAACTAGGATCCACCACCCTTGAAAAAAAAAGCCAAGATCCATGTCCTGCTAGTGAATTGTCCACAGGCCTGAAGTCTGCAAAAAACAAAGTAGTGAAACCACCTGGCATAAGAACCCTGGCAGTATGGAGATGACCCTATTGTCATTTTTGATAATAAAGTTTTATGAACCTTTGGTTTGAACAAATCCCACCTTATCTAGTTTTGTGATCTTTCATCTCAACTCTGGCTGTATAGGCAACCAGGCAACCACCCCCTCTAGAGATCAACCTGCCAACCTGCTCCTGGCACTATATTGTCCCCAAGAGCCCCCTTTGAACCTGTGCATTTTAATGAATACCTGCTCAACCCCACCTACTTGGAGTACAACTTGGAAACCATCTTCATTGCTGATCCTTTAGCAAGGAATAGAGAGACTAAATACATAGGACATGAAGAAAAGTGGTACAAGGTGCTGCCAAGATTGTTCAAAGATAAGTACAATTACCTGCCTACTTTGTCCCCATGACTCTTCCCTTAAACTAATAATCAGAATTCCCAATGGAACCCCCCACTGCTCCTGAGACCATATCCACTCAACTGTTTGGAGTACTCTACATTACTTTGACAGGATTGGTGGACTCTATGGTGCCCAATTCTGGGCCCTGGTCTTTACTTGGGCAATCCATATCCTATATTATCAAGTTAGCACCCATCCTATGGTAGGCATTACCCACTGGCCCAGCAGTACCCTACTCTGAGTTAACTAATGCATCTCCCTATTCCTAGCTTCCTGAAAATTAAGCTTTATTATCAAAATGACAAGCCACAATTATCATACTGCCAGGGTTTTTTATGCTGTCAATTTTTGCTTCTCCAAACTTTGCAGACTTTAGGTCTGTGGGCATTCTGCTGTCAGGGCAGGGCTTTGAGGGCATCTAATTATGGGTTGGCTAGCTCTGATGAACAGAAGTGGCAACACTTCATTGTAATACCTCTATTCTTTGCATTGCTTAATTTGGCCAATTGTATTACCAATTTTGAGCTGGGGACTGGTGGCAACTGGTGCTTATTGGAGGGTTTATTTTCAGGCCCTGGTTTAACCTTCTTTTGGCAAGCAACAATCTCTGCATAAGTCTGGATTCTTGGTGACACACATCTGGCAGTAATCTGATCTTCATTTGAGAAATCTCCCTCACCAAGCTGGAGGGTTGTGGGGAAGTGTCAGAAATGAAGTATGGAAATAAGGTTCCATGAGCCACCAGAACTTCAAACCATTGACTACTCCAACTATCTTATAATTCATCCAAGAAGATCCAGAAAGAGACAAGACAAGATAATTCATAAAACAAGGGTAGGAGTGAAGAACCATAAGATTTATTGATCCACTATAAGAAGAATGATGGATAAGGGTTAAGAGAAAGGGAAAGGTAATTTATACTCATCAATTATTGAATGAGAGGAGCCAAGTATGCTACAAGAGGGATATAGCATTTCAAAGGTACATTGGAACATGTAACAGTAGTTCAATAATGGCACCAATAGATTCCTCTTGGTCTCAGATTTCAGGAATTCCTTTAAACGTTGAGATTGGTTTCTAGCCGCAGAGATATGATTTTTTGAGGATAGCAATTATGCGCAAGAAGACAGAGTGTCTGAAAGGTATTTGGACTACAAAAGCACTTAGAAATGGCACAATTGAATTAACTAAGTATAAAACCTATTTCAAATCGAGTTCAAACATGAAAAATCAAGTAAATTGATATAAAATGTTGTCAGGATTCTGAATCCTGACAGGAAGCCTACCAATTTGAGTCTGCAACTCAGCAGATTGGTGGGTCCCTGTTCATCCTGTTTAGTAAAAGGTGTTCCCTGAGGACCAGGGTTTGATTTCTGGGGTTTTAATACTATTATTAAAATTTCATTCTTGACAATTGTCAGGGCCCAGAATGGGCCAGACAAAACCCTATGTTGCATAGGCTCAACACCTGCAATGGAGCAATCACGCTACTGAACAATCATGTCGTCAATCACACAGATTAACCCAAAGGAAACTTTAATTCTAAGTGAAGAATTGAACCCTGGTCAATGCCAAGCCTGGGGACAATCAAAAACTGTCCCAAAGCCGAGTGGAAAAGGTTTTAATTGGCCCACACCCTCTGAAACCCATAATTGGGGACTTGGGTTGCCAAATGGCCCAAAGTTCCCCTGCCAGCTTCCCCAGGGCAAAATTAATGAAAGGATCCATCTAACTGACAAATCAGGAGTCACAAACGGAACTCACATTGAGAATAATTCATTGACAACCGATAAGAAGTTGCCAGTAAGCCCAATTGTAGTTTCCCAGCAGGATATAGCTGGGAACACTGGCATCCTGTTTCTTTGTTGACATCTTAAAATTAAACATCTTTATGCTCAGGATTCCTTATTTTCTTGCAAGATCTATCTACTTTTGCACCAATATAACTATCCTGTTTGCATTTATTTGAAACTCCACTACACTTCACAACCTCACATATTTGCTCCTCCTGGCCACCAAGAGTGATCATTTTGCCCTCCATGCTAGAGATCTCTCCTACTCCTCCCTTACCAACTGTGCCTCCTGTCCAGGACTTTAGTAAGTTGAGTTTTGTCTATATCACAGTATTGGGGCTGGCCAACCAGGTTGTGCCTCATACTGGGAATTGGCAATCCCTAGCTACTGCAGTCAACTATCTGGCCAGGATTGTGTTTATTGTGTACTTGGCCTTCCAGGCCTGGCCTGCCTCCTCTGCAGGAGTCCAGCCGGATTCTGGTATGGGCCATGACAACAATGCTGCTCATTCAGGACTCATGCCTAGCAACACCAACAATTGTTACTTCAGAGGGCTACCACAACTGAACCCCTAAAAACACATGCCTGTATCACACTAGTTCCCCTCAGTTCACCACCTCTGTTGCCTAGTACACCATTATTTACTACATCCTGACGTAATTTTTCAGGGACTGTAGCAGATTTAACCTCCATGTGAAATTCTTCTGCTGGCTTATTAAAGTATCTCCAATTTTCACAGCCTTGACGGTACTGTAAATTCAGAACCTGAACATAAAAATGCGGGATTGTCAAATCCTTGGTCCAAATTTTGAATCACTTTTGCAGGATAGCCTTTTTTAATTAAATTGAATTCTTTGTATTTTTATTTGAATTTTTAAAAATGCAGGAACTCATAGACACTTTGTAAAGTTCAAGTTGAACTGCATATTTCCTATGGAAAAAATGAATTAACTGGAATCAAATTTGAAGTGCTAAATCCATCAACCATTTTCATTAGGTTTACTATGTTTTTTGGAATTGCAGGATTGTCAAATCCAAGAACCAAATTTCAAATCACTTTTGAATGCCACTAGTAAACTCAAATATTAATTGCGGGAACTGGAATCCAAATTGAATGTACAGTAAGAAACTAGGACAAATCAACCCAAATCAAGAAGCTCCACTCTGGATAAAAACAAATGAAAAATTCAATCTCAACAACCATGTTTAGACATGAAATTAAGTGAAATGTAAAATTGTCTAAACTGGAAATGATGCAATATTCTGCACTCTAAATCACTAATATAGCAACCAAAAAACCATATAATGATATATAAGCTACCCTCCTGATGACACAGAATTTTTTTTAAAGTTTTTTTGGCCCCCAGCGTGACCAGGGGCCAAAAAACTTTGTTTCAAGGAAGAAAGAAGGGGGAAAGATAAACCATCAGTTTACTACACTATGTATTCATGTATTGCTATTAAAAATAATTGATTACAGTAGATTTTAAAAAACACCAAAGTAGTTTTAAAAGCTATGGCAGCAAACAAAATGAACTCAGATTTAAACAAAATGAACTCAGATTTAAGCAAAATTGAAAATAAATGAATTTATATTGTTTTACAATAGATTTAAGTTCATTTCCATTTTGCTTAAATCTGAATTCATTTCTTTTAAATCTGAGTTCATTTTTTTTGTTGTCATAGCTTTTAAAACTACTGTAATAATAAAATAGAATTATATATTAAAATATATCTTATCATGTTGTCTTTTCCTTGATGTGTTGATAGTTCATTTGCTGTTGATAATGTGCTTGCAATTAGTTGGATAGTTTCATCTCCAGATGCCTTGGCAATAAGAAATCAAGTTGCCTCTGCAACCACAGCTGATCTCAGGGGCAACTTGATTTCCTATTGCCAAGGCAACTAGAGGTGAAACTATTGTCAAGGGTCTGGATGTACAAGCATTCTGGCTACTTCCAACCTACTTAACATCCAGTCATTGCCGGATTTGGTACCCTTCCAATATACCGTTTGACATACCGAGAATGGTAACCAAGCAATATCACATGACAATCCAAGTATCCAGTGGCTTGAACCCATCCCGCACATGACCAACCCCTAGGTTCAATCCAACTAAATCTCTGCCACAGCCCAATCTATATAAGTCTAAAATATTATCCAATAAAAGATACTTCTCTTCTCTCCTAATTCCATATTTGAAGCTTCCCCAAAAGGCGCTCCTTATCACTATCTAATTAATTGCAAGCACATTATCAACAGCAAATAAACTATCAACACATAAAGGAAAAGACAACATGATAAGATAGATTGTAATATAATTTTTTTTATTAGCATTTTTTAAAATCTACTATAATCAAGCATCTAAATTTTAGCCACCCTAAAATGGAGTAGGGTGATTTTTGAGAATGCCTATGATTCCTAAAAGAATTAGCACAAATCCACTCTAGATCCTTTGACATCCTTTTTGAGACACCCATAAATTATATTTATTTCAAATTCACCTCCTTTTGATTTGAAATTTGGTTCTTGGATTTGACAATCCCGCAATTTCATATTCATTAATTTTTACATGATGTCTATGATTTGTTTGATATACAGGAAATCTCAAATCATACATTAGAATCCTGCATTTCTGATCCATGTATCCCATATTTGTTTGCTGTGTTTTGTCTTTTTTTAGTTGAGTTATCTGCTCAAGGGATTCAAAATTTTCCAATTTAAATAAACCAAAAAAGTCAAATTAAATGGTTGATTTTATTAAATATTTTAATTTTCACTCAGCTGAGTTACCCGCAAAAGTGATTCAAAATTTGGACCAAGGATTTGACAATCCCATATTTTTATGTTCAGGTTCTGAATTTACAGTATTCCAGCTGGAAAATCTGCTCCCCTATGCTACCCATCATGACCAACAGTAATTTATTACTTATTCTCAAGTTGGAATCCCATTCCCAGGACTTGAACCCCAAATCCCTACAGGCTGCCAGCCCATAGGCCCTGCTGTCTGGCCGCTTGTGTTTTCTGGGCTAGAGTCAAGAATGGATTTGACCTCAGAGAAACCTCTGAACTTACCTATGAGGCACATTCCATAATTAAACGTTGCCCTCTGAGAGATCCTCTTAGCCTAGCCAATAGGAGCGCTGACCAAAGAAATACCCCTGTGATAACCCAGGCCACCGCCAATAGAGTGCTGCAGGAATTTCCCTGAGAACAAGGGCCACCCAATAATGACAAATCTTATGCCTCAAATAAGGAAATTGAGATTCCCTGTTTGTCTTGTTCTGAGGCGCGGCACAGACACACAAAGGGGGATCCTAACCTTAGGATTGGACCTGTACTAAGTCTTGGTTAGTGGCAGGGAAGGTTATTGGATTACCTTGTGGCCCTGAAATGATTGATCTCTGCTAGTTGTGGCTAGAGAGAGGCGCCAAAGTACTTGGAGACACAAAGACAAAAATGTGAATAGAACTTAATTTTTATTGGTAAAAATGAAATGGAATATATAGTGGTTGGCAATACCACAAAACAGTACCAGGATGGTAGGATCACTTGCCACAAGCATGAGTGGGGCAAGTGAGTTGCACAGAATCAGGAAACCAAACAATTCAATTCCCCAGTTTAGAAACATACTCATTTCAAAGGGCAAAAGTGAAAGAGAGTGATTTTTCTTTGAGATAACCCAACAAAGGCAAAATCAAAACAGCGTGAATAGCGGCATTCTCAACATTTCCCCCTTCTAGATTGGCCTTAGGGAGTAGTACTTGCGGAGAAACTAGGCATGCACTCAGGCAAACAGACAACCACTAGAGAGGAGTTTACAGTGTAATCAGACCCTTGTTTGAAGGTTGCTTCTAAGGACCCAACCCACAACGTATCTAGCTTGTGAGCATTCCTCCTACTCTATGCTTATAGTAGAGTACATGGTCTCCAAAGTTAAACTCAGGCAAGGGAGAGCGTGCAGCATTATCAGGAGAGAGCTCTAGCATCTTGATCTTATAAGCAGAGGTATAAGCAGTGGCTTGTATGTCAATTATGTGGTTGACCAGGTCATTGATGTGGGCATCATGGTCCATTGCCTTGTCAGAGGAGAGTAGGGGGGCCCAAGAGAAACAAAGTGGTGGCCTCACGCCCATAAAGCATAGCAAAGGAGGAATACCCAGTGACACAATGCTTGCTGAGGCAATAGGCAAAGAGAGCAGCGGATAAGTATAGATCCCAGCTTGCAGCATCAGAGTAAGTGAGTTTTCTCATGATAGAAACCAGGGTAAAGTTAGCATGCTCCACAACCCTGTTTGTGGAGGGATTATAGGGAGCTGAGAAGGATTTATGGGACCCTAAAGCCTCAACAACAGACTTCACCAGCTTGGCATTGAAGATTGTCCCATTGTCTGACAACAACACTTGAGTGCAGCTGTGCCAATAGAATACATCTTGCAACAGAAAGGCAGCAGTTGTCTTAGCAGTGATGTCCTTAGTAGGGCAAGCTTCTACCCACTTGCTGAAATGATCAACAGCAATTAGGATGAAGCGGCAGCCAGAGTGAGAACAGGGAAGAGGCCCTACAGCATCAATGCTGACAGTGTGAAATGCGTGTTGAGGGAGGACAAGCTTAAACTTGTGCAAGGCAGCTCAAGGTCTCTGGAGCTGGTAGTTGTGGCAACTAGCAATGACGTCTGGAATCAGCAGGTGAAGATTTCCCTATAAATAGTTTTTATGGAGCCAGTCATAGGTCTTGGCAATGCCTCCATGTCCAGTCTTCTTATGAGCTTAAAGCACCAACAAGAGGTGAAGGCTAGGGTGTACATAGGACAGGTATTAATCATGCACCTTTTTGAAGAGCTGGTTGTCACAAATAAGGGTATTATTAGACAGCTTGGCCAGGGAAGTTTTAATCTCTTCAGTCTTGTTCTCCCAATAAGAGAGATACCCAATCAGTTCATATAGTTGATTTGCTTCAGCAGGGTGTAGAGTAAGGATAGGTATTCAGGAAAATCCATCAGAGTTTTGGTGTTGGATCCCAGTACGGTGTAGCACATTGAAATCATAGCCCTGCAGCCAGAGGGCCCATCTAGCTAATTATCCCTCTGATTCTTTGAATTGTTGCAGCCACTTGAGTGAGGCGTGGTCATTGACCACAGTGAAATGGGTGCCATACACATAATGACGAAATTTTTTGACTGCATGCAATATGGCAATGCACTCTTTCTCTGTGACACTGTAGATCTTCTAATGTTTGTTGAGGACACAAGAAGTATACACTACAGGGTGATCCACTCCCTCATCATCTAGTTGTAAGGTCTTATGGCTTGGGACAAATTATTGTAAGCTAAAGTCTTCAAGCCAATAATGTTTATATTAGTTAAATATAGAAAGGTGGGTAGGGTTTGCAATAATAACTGGATAAAACCTATAAGAGTTTATATGAAGTAAAGTAAGGGCTAAGGCAATTGATTAATCCTAAGAAAATAAAATAAAGCCCAGTCTTAATGACTGATGATTTAGTTAAAAAGTCAATTTCTAGGTCTGGGAAATAGTCACCACTAGCTGGTGGATTAAAACTATCAACAATCAAATTGTGAGTCCCACTATAAAAACTTCCTAACTGCTGAAAAATATAATCAAATGGTATCATGGATCTAATATAAAAGGAAAATTGCAAGAGGTAGAAAAAAGGAAAACACAAGCCAAAAAACCTAAAAATTACCTTTTTGGAGGTGCAAGTCAAATAATCTCAACTTAATTTGAGATTGGAAAAAACTCAGGCTTTTTATCTAAAATCTGAATCTGTGGTGCAAAGATAGGGAAATTTTTTAACCAAGAGTGGGTATATTTCTTAGCTGGAAGCAGGAGACAAGCACATTTGGTATGGACCTTATTAACTTGAAAAGGTTAAGTAAAAGTAAAGGGGAAATACTGGGAAGCAGTTGATTGTTTTGCCAAGCAAAAGAAAGAGCAATTGAAGACAGAATAGCGGGAAAAACCTGGTCCAAAGTGCTGGCGTAAGCAAAAACAAAAAGCAAAAGGTAATTGACTTCTGACTTGTTAAAACTAACTAAGCGCATAGGTCTGTGGTTTGAGAATTGTCTTAGGAAACAAGGTAAGCTTTAAAACGTTAAAACTAACCATTAAGAATAGATAAAGTTGACTGGTCAAGTGAGTAAAAGAAGGGAGAATATTTGAATAAAGATTGATGTGAATAGTAACCTAAGTAGGGATAGAATAAGTCAATATCCATGAAAAATACTAGCAGCAGTGACAAAATTAGAATCCTGACAGTACCCCCCTTAGCTGCTAGTATGAAGATCCTGATAGGCCTTGAGCAACTGTTGGCAGTGGTCAAGGTTTCCTTCAGGTTCCCAAGTGGAGTCCTCAAGTTCATAGCCTTTCCATAGAATGAGGTATTTAGTGCCAGATTGGAGGGTGCAATGAGCTAAGATCTCCTGTACTTTGTATTACTCAGAACCTTGGAGAGGAGGTGGTGGATCTTTTGCTTGGTGGTTAGGAGGAGGTTGTTTTAACTTCAGGAGGAGTTAACAATGGAAGACTTTGTGAATGCAGAAGTTTTCAGGAAGAGATAATCTGAAGGCATTAGTCCCAATCTTCTCCAGGACTTGGAAAGGTCCAATAAAGCGGGGGCAGAGTTTGCAAGAGGCAATGATGACTGGTAGATTCTTGGTTGAGAGGAGTACCAAGTTGCTAGGCCGAATCTCATTGCCTGGAATTCTCTTCTTGTTGTAGTGTTTCTTGTAGTCTAAGATAGCGTACTGGAGATGAGAAACAAGTTGGGTCTGTGTTTTCTTGATTGCGGTGGCAAGTTTGGCCGCGGACTGTGAGCAGAAGTGACCCTGAAAGTCAGGGAGAAGGGGGTGTAACCAAGGTTTTCTTGGAATTAATATATGTCAATAGATCTGTGGTATGCTGATTTATAGGAGTATTAGGCAATGGGGAGAAGGTCAGATCAATTGTCTTGCTTCGCATTAATGAAACAGCAGAGGTACTGTTTCAAGATTTTATTTGTTCTTTCAGTTTGTCCATCAGTCTGTGGATGATATGCAGTGCTGTAGAGAGAGTTTACCCCAAGAGAGGCCATGAGATCATTCCAGAATGCAGAGTTGAACTGGGGACCACAGTCAGAGACTATGTCACAAGTAACTCCATGATGAGGGAAGATATACTTGATAAATAGCTTGTTGGTTTGTTTGGCGGTGATAGTTGTGTGGCAGGGGCAGAAAGAGGCTTCCTTGGAGAAGCGGTCAACCATTACTAAGATTGTGTTGTAGCCTGCAGAAAAGGGTAGCTGGGTGATGTAATCCATAGAGAGGCTTTGCCAGGGACCTTCAGGAATTGGAAGGGGGCAGAGGAGACCAGATGGCTTGGAAGTGCAGTTTTTGTTTCTGAGGCATAATAGGCAGCTGGCAAAATATTAATTGGTGGACTTTGCCATCTGTGGCCACCAGTAGTGTGACTTTATAAGGGACAAGGTTCTCTTATAGCCTAAGTGTCCAGCGGGAAGGGAGTCGTGGAATCCAATTGTAATTTGCAACTGCAAGTCCTTATTGAGTACCATAATCAGTTTGCAGAAGAGAAGCAGGTTGTTCTCAAGTGAGTACTCTGAGAGGGACATTGCTTTGGATAATAGGTACTAAATGATCTTGTTGGAGGCAGGGTCTTCTTATTGGGCCTTCTGATAGGAATAGGTGTCTGGGAAGTTGAATAGGGTTGAAAATATCTGATTGATGAAGACAGATGCTGGGAGGACTGCTTTGGTGTTGAGAAGTTTGTATTCAGGATTGTAATCAGCAGTGGTGAGGTGATGGGAGAGTAGGTCAGGAAGAACGTTGAGGGATCCCTTCTTGTAAGTCATGGTGAATAAGAAGTTGTTAAGTTTGATTACACAGCAAGCATGTTGTTGGGATATGCAGTGTGCCTGAGTAAAGAACAGCAAGTTCTTGTGGTTTGTGAAGATGCTAACGGGGTCCAAGGTTCCTTTGAGGTAACAGAGCCAATGCTTGAGAGACTTGATAATTGTAAGCAGTTCCTTGTCATGAACAGGGTAGTTCTTCTCATAAGGAAGATGCTTCTGGCTGTAGTAAGCTACAGGATGAAGCATACCATCCCCCCATGCTGAAGAAGGACAGCACCAACAGCATAGTTGCTGGCGTTGGTCTCCAGGAAAAAGGGTTTGTTGCTGTTGGGCATGAGCAGGAATGAAGGAGTGGCAAACAGGTGGCAGATCTGCTCAAAGGAGTCCTGTGCTTTAGTAGACCATTTGAACTCAATCTTGATGGAGGTTAGATTTGTGAGAGGAAGGACAATGCTGCTGAATCCTGGAACAAACTTGCAACAATAATTAGCAAGGACAAGAAACCACAGAGTTCCTTGCGGTTCTTTGGTACCGGTCAGGAGAGGATGGCATCAAGTTTGCTCAGAGCAATGGCAAATCCTTCCTTGGTTACAATATATCCAAGGAATTAAACGCTTGTCTGGAAGAAGCAACACTTAGAAAGCTTGCAGTAAAGATGGTACTTTTGGAGCCTGGCCATGACTTTTCTCAGATGATTGATGTGGTTGGAAGTAGTCTTGGAATAGATTAAGATATCATCAAGGTACACCACCACAAAATCATTCAGGAAGGGGGAGGAGGACCTCATTCATGAGGACTTGGAATGTTGAGGGTGCATTGCATAAGCCAAAGGGCATAACCTTGTACTCAAAGAGGCCAAAGGGAGTGCAAAAAGCAATCTTCCATTTGTGTCCTTTGGCAACACGGATCTGGTTGAAAGCTGCACAGAGAACAACCTTGAAGAAGATTTGACTGCCAGAGAGGCAGTCTGTGAGGGCTTTAGTGGATGGAATGGGACAGCAATCTTTGATTGTGACAGCATTCAGGGCACAATAGTCAATTCATGGTTGCTTGGAACCATCAGACTTAGAGACAAAGAAGATAGGCAAGGAGCAGGTCAATGTAGAGCGGGTGATGAAGCCCTTACTGAGCTTGTCATTGATGTATTCTAAGAGCAACTTGTTGTTGGCATCAGATAACGGAAAGATTCTTCCCCAGGGTGGGTTTGCTCCTTCAGTCAAGTTGATCTGGATGTTGTACGGTCTGTGGGGAGGTAGGTTGTGGCATTGCATGTTGCTGAATACCTCTTTGTAGTTGCTTATGCAGAGAGGGTGTAAGGGATTTCATTCCTTACACAAATAACAAACCAAACTTGAGGACCTTGAGTACAATCCAGAAACCAGAAGCTGCATTTTTAAATGCAAATTTAGAAACCAACAACAGAAACAAAACAATTAATTAAATCAATTCAAAAACACATTTTAAATTGATAAATGAATGTGTTTTATTCAGTATCAAATGCAAAGACAAAAGCAAGTGTAAAAACAGAAACTGACATATAAATTCTACTTCAATTTTTGGATTCCAAGGCTTCAGACAATGATAACAACAACGGGAATATTGATTCAGCATGTAAAATTGGCTCCAATCAATATAAAACAGCCAATCTAGTTAAAATTAAATGCAGAAATCATCCAAATCAGATATTCAGGGACCTAGTTGATCAATCAAAGCCATAGGACCAATCAAGACAGAGAAGTACATCACATCTAATCCCAGAAATCATCCCCAACCATATTGAAGTACAATACTGCAATACAATATTCCAACCTGCCTCTTCTTGCATTGCAGGCTGAGCCTGCTGCAGTTCTGAAAGGCAATATTTCTCAAATCACTCTTGCAGGACCACCTGGTAACCACAATGTTCCCTTCATCACTTGAGATCAGTATTTAAACTGGCAAATTCTTCCCTTCAAAATTGCTCCAACAATTTTCTTATTCCTATTAAACCAATAAATCTATATTTTTAGCTTCTAAAAACTTGATTAGTAGATTCAAAGGTTCCCTCTTCAAACAGCATGAAGTTCATCTTCCTTGTATGGAATTTTTGTGTGTTTAACAGCTATGGGCAAGCCAATTTAAACTTCAAAACTTCCGAACCAACTCCCACCAATAAATCAGAAGACTCAATTTGGTATTGTTTTGGACCACACCGCCGCCATGCCCCATATGTAGAAACAGCACAATTCCATCACATTATCCACTCCAAGGCCCCCTGGTTGGTTTTGGGGTATACCAGCGTCTATTATCTCCTAAATCATTTCACTCCCTTCCTGAGGAGATTCTGCTTATTTGGTCACCTCCTTCACATGTTAATGATAGGGATTCCAGTAGGGTCCACTCTAGTCAAATTCAACTTGGGTGCTCTCCTTCATTATATTGGAGAGAGACTACCCAATGAGTGGATCCCTGACAGAGAGATTCCATTGTTGGACAGGGTGATCTCTGATGAAGGAAGGATAGTGCAGGAGTTTAGCGTATTGAAGTTCCAAAAACTATTTGGCAGCTGTTGTTTTCTTAAGAGGTCTAGGGAGCAGGGGATGTCATGTGCGTAGAAATCAACCTTGCACTATTGACATCTGACAATGAGGCCAACCTACTCACACCAATTCATGCCAAGGTAAACAGGGAAGTTTAGTGAATCAGAGCTGACATACTGAGAGTGGAAAGTAGACTTCCCCAGGCGGAATAGAATGGGGGGCTTAATCTCAAAGGATGTCATAGGAAAATTGTTGGGACCACAGGCATTGATATTGGAACCAGGTGTGAGCTTCAGAGTTTTGGCTAGTCTGGAGTCAATGTAGTTTATATTGGCACCCGTATCCAACAAGGCAAAAGTCTTGATGTTGGAGACAAGCCCATGAATCACAATCCGGATGAAGGGCAGAGAAGACTTTCCAGGGGTTTGGATGTTATTGATCTGGGTATGGTGGGAAGTGCCTGTGGAATCTGATGTTGTTTTATCCAGAGTGGGCTCTAGTTCTGGGCTTGGGCAAGGGATTTGTCTAGTATCAGGGCAATTTGCCACAAAATGGTCAGCCTGTCCACAGTAAAAGCACAACTTGTTTAGTTGTCTGCAGAGAGCTTCAGAGGCAGTCAGACAGTTTCCACCACCCTCCTTTGGTTTGTAGGCAGAGGCAGGTAAAGTGTTGGATGGGCTTTTAGTAGGAAAGAAGCTTGAGGCAGGTGTCAGTTTTGTGGTAGGCTGGTTGATGGTTGGGACTGGCTGAGGCTGAAATGGCTTTGATATGGTTCTGAACTTCTTTTCCCACTTGGAGACCGTTTTCATGAGTGGTTTCAACTCTTTGGGGAGGTTGTGGCGGATTAGGAAGGCCTTGAGATCAGGTTTTAAGCCAAGCATATAAAATTCACAAGCTTCAGAGTGTGTAGCATTTAATTGGGATTATATTTCACGGAAGCACATGTTGTAATTGGTCAGAGGGCCTGTTCCTTGGGTGAAGTTTGTGTAAGACTTCAGGCTTTTTCAACAACAGCTGCAGTTGTATCAAAGCCTGTGCTCAACCATCACCAAAAAAGTACTATTCCCCAAGGATACAAGAGATACAGCTAGGATTGAGACAATAGTTTTATTGATGAGTCTAAACAGGAGGAGATTGAATTTCTTGGAATAATAGAACTATGAGGGTTTTTATACCCAATTCTATGAAAAGGAGATGATAGGAGAATTATGTTTAAGCGAGATTAACTCATTATTTTGAATCAGAAATATATTGTCAAGAGTAAGATTCTGAAAGCTGGAATTGAGGGCTTTTGGCTGACACTAATTTAGGCTGAAATAGTCCAGTATTCGCGGAAATATAGGCAACCAAAGATGGTAAAGGAGAAACAAACAAACATAAGTCTTGGCATAAATATCAACAAAATAGGAAATATCAGTTGAGACTATAATTCTCAGTCCTGAAAGTTTGAGAAGTGTGTGTTTGGGATGGTGGTGGACTTCTCCTCAGTTCCTTCCTCAGCGGCGTGTGCGAGCAGTTCAGATACAAATTGGTTGTAGCTCTCGAGGATGGAAGGATCATAAATGGACAACTCACAGAACCAACTGCGCATGTAACCATCAAGTTGCTTTGCAAGGTAGACAACTTTTTTGAGAATCTGAATTGAACTCCAAAGGATATGCTAGGAAGTGGGCTTGTCTGAAAGCTAATAAGTTGAAGGTGGTATCTGAAGAATTAGCTAATTGCTTAATTTTAGAAATGTTATTTAGTATAACAGTCTGACTCTGAGAAGTGGTGTTATCTGTATTATCATTATCAAGTGGTAACTTATTCTTAAAGAATAGAAGCAAAGTAAGATATAATAGAAAATACAAATCTAAAGTGCAAAACACTGTGACTGCTAACACAAACAAAAGAACAGTTGAGAAAGAGAAGTTAAATTCTGGCATATTGCCATAGGAAGTTGAGATAATGTAAGGTCTTAAGGCTTGGGGCAAATTATTGTAAACTAAAGCCTTCAAGACAATAATTTTTATATTAGTTAAATATAGAAAGGTGGGTAGGGTTTGCAATAATAACTGGATAAAACCTATAAGAGTTTATATGAAGTAAAGTAAGGGCTAAGGCAAGTGATTAATCCTAAGAAAATAAAATAAAGCCCAGTCTTAATGACTGATGATTTAGTTAAAAAGTCAATTTCTAGGTCTGGGAAATTGTCACCACTAGCTGGTGGATTAAAACTATCAACAATCAAATTGTGAGTCCCACTATAAAAAATTCCTAAATGCTGAAAAATATAATCAAATGGTATCATGGATCTAAGATAAAAGGAAAATTGCAAGAGGTAGAAAAAAGGAAAACACAAGCCAAAAAACCTAAAAAGTACCTTTTTGGAGGTGCAGGTCAAATAATCTCAACTTAATTTGAGATTGGAAAAAACTCAGGCTTTTTATCTAAAATCTGAATCTGTGGTGCAAAGGTAGGGAATTTTTTTAACCAAGAGTGGATATATTTCTTAGCTGGAAGCAGGAGACAAGCACATTTGGTATGGACCTTATTAACTTGAAAAGGTTAAGTAAAAGTAAAGGGGAAATACTGGGAAGCGGTTGATTGTTTTGCCAAGCAAAAGAAAGAGCAATTGAAGACAGAAGAGCGGGAAAAACCTGGTCCAAAGTGCTGGCGTAAGCAAAACAAAAGCAAAAACAAAAAACAAAAGGTAATTGACTTTGGACTTGTTAAAACTAACTAAATGCATAGGTCTGTGGTTTGAGAATTGTCTTAGGAAACAAGGTAAGCTTCAAAACGTTGAAACTAACTGTTAAGAATAGATTAAGTTGGCTGGTCAAGTGAGTAAAAGAAGGGAGAATATTTGAATAAAGATTGATGTGAATAGTTACCTAAGTAGGGATAGAATAAGTTGATATCCATGAAGAATACTAGCAGCAATGACAAAAGGAGAATCCTGACACTAGTTGAGCCAGGAAGGCTCCAATAGCTAGGTTGTTAGCATCTGTGTAAAGGATGAATTCCTTATCATAGTCAGGATACACCAAGATGGGATCCTCCTTGAGTTTTGCTTGAGAGTCTCAAAGGCCTGTTGTTGACAGACGGTACATTCAAAGAGGACATTGTATAATAGTTGAACCAGATGCTTGCTTGTGTTGGCAAAGTCAGGGATAAAATGTATGTAGTAACCCATCATGCCTAGAAAGACATGTAATTCTTGCAGATTGGTAGGTGGAAGCATTTTTTCAATAGCCTCAACCTTCTTGGTCATTGGACAAATCCCAGTCTGGGTCACCTCATAGTCCAAGAATTCAAGACAATCCTTGAAGAAAGCACACTTTGATGGCTTTAGTTTAAGGCCAGCTTCCCAAATTTTTAGGAACACTTCTTTGAGATAGGTCAGGTGATCAGTAAAGGTAGCACTGAAGACTGTTATGTCATCCAAATACACCAGAACACAAGAGAGCTTCAAGTCACAGAGAATGGAGTCCATGGCCCGCTGGAAGGTAGAAGGGGCAGTGCATAGTCCCTGAGGCATACAGGTAGGCTCATACAGCCCTTCAGAAGTGATAAGCGCAGAATTTTGCCCATCTTCAGGAGAGATGTCAACTTACCAGTAACCAGATGCTAAATTCACAGCTGAAAAGAACTTGAAGCCTCTGAGGCAGCAAAGAGCATCATCATTACACAGCAAGGGGTAAGAATCTTTCTTGGTTAAGGGAATTTAACTATCAATTATCCATCACAATGCGGTGACCTCCATCTTTCTTCTTCATTATGAGCAAAGGGGAGGCCCATGGACTTTGGGAAGATGCAAGTAACCCAGCATCTAATAATTGCTTGAGTTCCTTAGACACCTGAGTGTCTTCTACTTGACTACAGCAGTAAGGTATAGCTCAGAAGGGGGAGTGTTTGGAATTTTGACCAATAAATGATGCCAATTATGATGGAGCTCACAGATTGGGATTGCTACAACCAAATCCATAAATTAGTATTATAAAATATAATGATATCAATTATGATGGAGCTTGTGGATAAAAATTGCAGCTACCAAATAACATAAATTAGTAGTATAATTCATATGCATATTGGATCAGCAGTAGCCTGCTAATCTGGACCAAAAATTAGTCAATGATAAGTACCGCCGCAGCATTTAAGTGATACATGATTTGCCGCAGCGCCACTTTAAAAATACACAAGCGCCACAGCACCACCTAGTTTTGGATTAGGCGCCAAAGCGCCAAAATACTTTTATGTCAAACGCTGTATCACCAACTGAAAATTATTGCAAGCGCTGCAGCGCCACCTGGCAAATATTGCAGGCGCCAAAGCACCACTTTACTTTTAAATTGAGCACCAAGGCGCTGGGTTCAATTCCCCATTATCTCAAATTCTAATATGTATCATATTAATAAGCACTATGCCTGGAGTGTGCCAGAGAAGTAGGAAGTGATCCTGAATTACTAAACTATTCCATGCCAGCAAGGATCATCTGTGCTGGGTGAAAATGAAGATATTATATTGGTTGACATGCAATAAGTGTCAAACCTAGATTAATAATTACCCAAATTAGGGGCGTGTTAGAATGTCCTAGAAGATATTGCTAGCAGCCCAGGGATTAACCATTGCAGAAGGTATAAGAAGAATGAATCACTCACAATAAAATTAAGATTTTAATTTTGACTTTTCTGGAATATATCTTTAATCTGGTTGACCTTTATCCTAATTCTTAAGTGCTTCTGCGCAATCAGAAGCCATTGACAGACAATAATCATGGTTCCATTCAATGCTGGCTCTTCTGATACAATACTACGCATATCCTTACATATGACTGTATTCAAGCAAATG
Organism: Entomophthora muscae; assembly: GCA_014839935.2. NCBI lineage: Eukaryota > Fungi > Entomophthoromycota > Entomophthoromycetes > Entomophthorales > Entomophthoraceae > Entomophthora > Entomophthora muscae. Next base: position 78,517 of record QTSX02006569.1, read on the forward strand.
TCCTGTGCCCTATAATCTCAAATAATTGTGGTGCTGTAATGCAAAAAGGGCAGCAGTCAGCATCACCAGTATCAATTTGGTGAATAACTCCTTTAGCTAGACCATAATCAGTGCTATCTTTAGCAAAGATATATGAAAAATAATCTAGCAAGTCAAGTACCTCTTTCTGTTGAACTGAGGACAATTTCAGGAAGTCCTGAGCAGTAAACAGAGATAGGACTTGGGGCTCATATTAAGGTAAATTAAAGTCCTGGAAGGTACCAAAGGGATGTAGGGATAGCACATCAGGAGCATTCAGCAACTTACCATAGCCAACAAACTTACCTCTATATACATTTATGGGGAGAGCAATTAAGTTGGCTACCAACATCTGGAAAGGATCTTTGTAAAAACATATAAGATCCCTAGGCAGAGGTAGGGTTTGTTGCAACCTAGCAAGGGAGGAGAGTACAGCTCTAAGAATGTGCGTTCAGGCAACTCATATGATACCTGAGAGTCCAGGATGGCTTGAGATCCCTGAGGGATGATCACAGCAGAAGTGGAAAGGAGTGGGATTCCTTCAGACTCTGGGCAGGCCATAGGAGGACACTTAATGTTGGACAAGTGGGTACAGTGCTTTAGAGTGAAGAACCCAGTAGAGTACACTAAGGAAAACATCTTGAGGCGCTTCACAGGAACTTTTACAGGCTCTTCAAAGATTAACAGGACTTCATACCCTAAGATAGAGAGATAGCTGTCTTTCAAGTTGATGATCCTATTGTACTCCCTAAGGAATTGAGTACCAACTAAAAGATTGTAATTCTTGTTATTCAGGACCATAGCAGGTGCAGCTGAGAGAAGCTTTCCAAACCGCATAGGGAGATTAGAGTAAGCTCCTATAGCACACGTCATGGACAACCCAGCTGTACCATAAGACTGGTGATAATTGAGGTTGGGGCAAGTTTAAGCTTCTTGACAAGCTTTGAGGAGACAACATTAACAGGAGATCCTGTGTCCAAGACAGCCTTGATCTTCACCTTTTGGATAGATATCTTTACACAGGTAGTAGTACAACCAAAGGGTGAAAGGACAGTCAGGATATCTTGGGCTTCTGCTAGTTCCTTGTCCCACTTCTTGATAATGCATCTTAAGCTAGAAAACTCCTTGTAGACAGTCTGAAGCGGAAGCAAAACTGAAACATTTTTGAAAACAGCATCAGCTACTTTAACCGCTTCTTCAGAGGATTCTACAAGTACAGGAGACCTCTTAGCTTGTGTGAGGTATTGGCAAGAGACAACCTCTTTGGCTTCAGGCAGAGGCTTGACAGTTGTTGTAGTTTTCTCAGAGTGTAGATTTTAAGGGACTGAAATTGTTTTGGGAACTGCTAGAACTGAATATCCATAGGCATCAGAGTCATCAATGTCTGAATTTTCCATATTAGATTCATCAGAAATATCATGGAACAGCAGCAGAATGGGAGGGGCTTCAATGTCAGCGGGCTCAGAGTCTGCTAAAGACGGGGGAATTGGAGGAGACTGGGAAGGGTTGTCAACCAAGAGCGTCTCTGCCTCTAGGTTGACTGCTCTTTTCCCACCTGTTCCTTGGGATTGGCATCTTAAACTCAAGGATTGGTACAGACTCAGGAGTGGTGACCTATTTGGCCACAGTTATGGCAACCTTGACACCTAGTAGGGTTATGAGAGTTCATAGTGATGATGCAAGGGCCACAGGAAGAAGAACCAGAGTTAGAGGAATCTTGATTCTTGCATGCAACAGCTCCAGAGTGGGTCAAGTGCATATCCTGCAGCAGCGTCTTTATGCTCTTCATTTAGGAGAGCATGGCTTTATGAGCTTTTAAATGGAGGCACAGAAGTTGATTAACTTTGAGAGTTTGAGTGCAAGCCATGTAAGCCTCATGCACTGTCAACTGGTAGCTTGTGATCAGTTGTTGTCCTTCCATATAGAACCTGTCTGAAAACTTGGCCAACATCTCTTTGGGTTTGAAGACAATGTGCATGAAAGTGTCCTTTTTCACTTCCAAACTAAGGTTGCCATAAAACTCATCAATTGAAAGCTGTTTCATCTCCTCCCAAGTCTCAATTGTGGGCAGCTCTAGCACTACCACCTCCTGGCAGGTAGGGTGAAAGCAGGTTAGAATGTGCTCCTTTATAACCTCATCCAAGGCCCTTCTCATGGCAGTCTTGTAGATGGTTAGGAAAGCCACAATGGTGGACGCTTTGGGGTTGGAGACTTGCTTGAAGGTAGGTTTGAAATGTGTTTCTGGAGTTGGGCCATCATTGTTGCTATCAAGCACATTTATAAGTGGGGAGGATTCAGCTTCTGATTCTGAGGGGGGCTGTTGTGCCCACAACTGACAGAAACTTTCTTCAAGAGTGGTCAAGGTCTCAGAGGTGTGCGCACCTGTCTGGTTGGCCAGATCAGTCTGTTGTTTGATAACATCTAAGTGTTGACCATGTGTGGTTACCACAGTAGAAATCTCAGCCAACTGGGAGGTCAGAGAAGGTCCCACTGATAGCTAAGGGGTGAACCTGTTGTTTACCAAGTCAATTAATTCACTCATTTATTAAACATCCTTATTAAGACTGGAGTGATCCCTCTTCAGGCGGTGCACTTCATTGGCTAGAGCAATAAACTCTCTAGCACAATGAATTCAGGGGTTCCCAGGCAGGCCAGGGCAGCAGCCATTTTTGTTGATGACCTCAACTGGGCTAGTGGCAGTTGCCACAATCTCACATTGAGCGGCAACTTCTTGCTGTACTCAGCAACTTGGGTTGTCAAGGCAAACACCTGAGGGTCTGGCTGTGGTGGGTCTGATGGATGTCCTTGGCTACTGTTAGACGCACATAGCTCTTAAATAGTGTCCCATAGCTCTTGTTCTCTATCCATCAGGTCATCAGATGGGGGAGAGGGAGGAATATTTGGCTTGGTTGTAGACAGCTCATTTACTTGAGCTTGAAGTTTGGCAATGGCGGCAGCTGTGATGGTCCTCTCTGATCAAATTCTTCATTGAGATTGCAGAGAATTTTAGCAACAAGATCCTCTACTTGTTCTAGTTGGTCAAAAGAATAGGTACTAAACGCATTGAGCTATTGCACAAGTTGTTCAAAGTTGGAGAGATAGGTATTCAGGGTGGAATCTACTTGAGTTTGCCAAGGCTGCTCCAACTGGTGAAACTCATTTAAATGTTCACTGACGCACTCAGAAATAGACTGGTGCATTTGCTCTATAGAAGTAACCAAGCAATCCTGGGAAGTAATTGAGTTGTGTTGTTTATTGGATACCAAGGAAAACAGGGAGTGAATCCGCTGCTGGTAAGCAGCAAACTGATCCCAGTGATTAGTGACAGCAGCCTTTAGGGACAAAATCCCTTGGATGTGAAGCCCCAAAACCATCTGGTGATGGGCCGAGGCAGGCTGCACAAAGGACAACAATAGATGTTCAAAAGAATCAGACGCTGCAAGGAGATGTTGTGGAAACTGAAGGGCAACAATCAAATCATAGTATTCTGCTTAATTGGACTGTAACTGAAGGCAATGGATGGCCCTATTGTGAACTAATCCAAGGGCAATGGCCATGACTTGTTCTAGGTCAGAGGTGCCCAGGGGATATGCTACTAGGCAGGGACCATTTCCAAGGCTCAATACAGTGAGGACAATAGGTGGATCTGAGATGTCCTCCTTGATAGGCGGCCTGGTGATTTCAGGTGAAGACAGCTCTTGTATAAGAGGAGGAAATGGACCTGAAAACGTGGTGGCAAAAAGGATAACTAAGGGGCTTACAGCCTCTGTAGTGAGCACCATTTTTACTGTGTTCTGAGGCGCGGCACAGACACACAATGGGGAATCCTAACCTTAGGATTGGAATTGTACTAAGTCTTAGTTAGTGGCAGGGAAGGTGATTGGATTACCTTGTGGGCCAGAAATGATTAATATCTGCTAGTTGTGACTAGAGAGAGGTGCCAAAGTACTTGGAGACACAAAGACAAAAATGTGAATATAACTTAATTTTTATTGGTAAAAATGAAATGGAATATATAGTGATTGGAAGTAACACAAAACAGTACCAGGATGGTAGGATCACTTGCCACAAGCATGAGTGGGGCAAGTGAGTTGCACAGAATCAGGAAACCAAACAATTCAATTCCCCAGTTTGGAAACTGACTCATTTCAAAGGGCAAAAGTGAAAGAGAGCAATTTGTCTTCAAAATAACCCAACAAAGACAAAATCAAAACAACATGAATAGCGGCATTCACAACACTATTCCAGCCCAGACAATGATGAATTGTCTATTTCAGATACCATCAAAGATTTCCAATCCCTGTTAAATGCTACCACCTGGCCTGAAAGATTGTGAAAAAGCTTTCTCATGGCTGATGGGCATACTTATACTCTGGGGCCTCCAGAAAGTTGCCCATTGCCATTTTTGAAATAAAGTGTTATTAATTGTTGGTTAAATCAGGTCATCCCATATCTAATGTTAGCCCCTTTTCATTTGCAGACTGATTTCTGCGGCTCTGTCTCCCCCAGCCAATCCCAAGAAACAGCGGACAAGCCACCCAAGTTATACCATTCACAAGGAGCACCCTTTGACCTGATACATCTTATGAAATATCCCCCAAATCCTGCTTACTCCAAGTTTAAATCAGAAGAAATTCTAATTTAATCTCCCAAAGCCCGTACCAGAGAGCATGAAATTATTGGACCTGAAGGCATCTGGTACACCAAGAAGCCCTATTATTTTGCGACAAATACAACCACCTGCCCTTGTACCTAGTATCCATGACTTCTCCCCTGACCCCTGGCCCAACCGCCCACAAGAAATAGTGGCCACTGCTGAATCAACCTCCAATCAAATGCTTTGTGTCCTTTAAACAACACCCACAGGCCTGATCAATTTCATGGTGCCCACAAATGATCCTTGGGCCTTGCTTGGAAATCTCTCTCTGACATTATAAAGTTAGCTCCCATCCTGTGATGGGCCCTTCCCACTGGGCCCGCGGGCTGCCCACCCATCAGTTCTCCTGAACCTGCCACAGGCTGGTTCCCTGACAATACCCAAGTAGCCCCCACAGGTTTAGGGTATCAAATAATATGTTACATGTCTATAGTAGCAACAATATAGGCAATAAGGCATGGGTTATTATACAGGCTGAGTACAGAGTGACAATTTATGGATCTTTGTCAGTATACCACATCCAGGTAATGGGCTCACTTGTCTCAGGAGCCAACATAGGTTGTTGGGAGAAGGATAAGGCCCAGCATAGGAGGGGTGCTAACTTAAAGAGACAAGAGGCTGAACGGCCTACCAAGGCCCAAAGTCCAGTGATGGGCCCCATGGTGTCAACCAAACCTACAAGAGTAATGTGGACTGTGGATGTATATTGGTTGGCAGAAGAAAGGGGACAGATCCCTGGATGGGGACAAGCAGTCAGATTTAGAAGTGGAAGGTGTTTATGTTTTTGTTTAGTAGACTGGAAGATATTTATATCTCTCACAGAAATTTGCAGCAGTATGCTCAAATCAAGCTCAACCATGATAAGCTTTCCATGGGGTTCTCAGTTGAGCCAGGCAGTCAAAATGGAGTATATTATCAAAGGTGAACTCCTTGAACTCTGGCTTGAGAAGATACTCAGATACATGTGCTGAGCTGTAAGGTCCACCTGCAGGAAAATAAAACACAGCCCAGGTATCAGGTTCTTCTTTGGGTAGGCAATCAACAGGCCAAGTTTTTCTGTTGGTACAGTATTAAAGTGAAAAATAACCAAAACTAAATACATAAATAATTGGTAGAACCAAGGTCCCATAATATCATTTATTTCAAAAATGTGATACTGATTTCAGGGACAACTTTTGGTTTTAAATAATAATCTTTTTGCTAAGTTCTGCTTAAACCTATTCACATGTCAACTGAGTTTTGCTCAGTCCAACTGGGCTGAGAGTTCCAGAGTCATGGTACACCTCATGATGTTCTATATCCTCTTTTGAAATGATCTTATTCTGATGTAAAGTTGACAGTCTGAAAATAGCTCCTTCATTCTCTGTCATTTTTCCTTCATTTGCAGCTTCTGATTCATTGGAAGGTGCCATTTGGGATGCCCCTAACTAAGTGATCCAGATAACCTCTGGCGCAGTCTCTTGAGCATTGGCTGACTGCAAAAAAACACAGTCTGACAGCCCCAACTTTAGCCCATTCCTCACTACTAGATTTAAGATTTTATCCTTAAGGCTGAGCAACAATTTACTCTTCCAGTAGCCTTTCAGCTATGTCAGAAATGAAAGCATGTTAATTAAGTGCCCTCAGTAGTCTAGATTGATCCTTGTTAATCACTATTGTAAAGCCCTTTTTTGCAAGTTGAGAGACATCAGTAGAGTTCATCTGCAAAATTTCATGATAAATAAGTTTTGAGCTTTCAGTTGGTGCTGACTGTTTATTGGCTAGCCACAAAAAAATAGGTGGACAGCCCAAGCACCTGCAAGATCAACAGATTCATTTAAGGAGTGTTCTAGGATTGAATCTGCTAGTTGAGGCTCAAACTCTTCTTTGGGGGGTTGTAATTAATGGCAGTCTTATATATCATTTCTCAATTAGAGGACTTATTACTTTGAGCAAAGTATTTTTATAATTAGGAGGAGGTGAAAGACTGATTGATGTTGAGTTGAGTGAGATAACTGAGAGGTTTTAAGCCCCTTTAGTAAGCATCATTTTTGACATGTTCTTCTTTAGACACATCTAAAGAGCACAATGTGAAGATCCTAACTATAGGATTGGGTTCATACTAAGCCAAGGGTTAGCTTCAGGGATGATTAAGAAATTTACCTTAATGTCCTGGAAATGCAGAATATACAATAGACTTCTCTAGGTGGGGCTAGGAAGGGCACACTAATGTCTAGAAAATGCACAAGAAAGGATAGGGAGTTGAAATAGGATTTTATTGAAAAATGTAATAAAATTTATCACTTGTCATACAACCACAAAATGGTATATAGAAATAAACATCATTTGTCATCAGTATAGGTGGGGCAAAGATTATTGGTGTCAGGAACACCTTTCTATCCATTCCTGACAACCACAACAAGGAATCATTGTCCTCATTAGATTTGGGAACTTCTCCTCCTAAACTGGTTGCTTCTTTATTTCCTACAAATGAATGGTTAGTGTGTAGTACTCTGAACATATTACCTGAAGTCAGTTTGATGGGAAACCCAGAAATTCAGTGCAATTCCACTATGAGAATCAAACACAGGTCCTCTAATTAAAGTTAGTAATTCAAGATCAAGCTTACTGTTTTCTTCGCACCAGATAGATCCCTGCAGCCAATCAACATTTATGCCTGGGCCTCCCAGATGCGAATCCGCTTTTTCTTTGGATCTGAAGCCCCATATCAACACTATAAGCTCCGTACTTAAAGTTAAATCTTTAAACGGCTGTTTATTTTCTTCTGGTGGCTATTACAACCACCAGAAGCCCCCAAGCTGTGGCTTCTCCAACAGCTGGGGTAAATAACACCTAGCTGTTTGAGAAGGCTCAGCAGGGGCACTTTGTGTATTTAAAAATATTTTTATTTTTATTTCAAGCCAAGCTCCTCCTGCCAAGTTTTCCTGCCCCAAATTCCCCAATATTATCCCCAATTCTCCTTGGAACTGCAATTTAGACATCTCAACAGCCTATATAAGGCTCCACCTTTTCAAAGTGTTTAATTGTTCAGTTAATAAAGTCAATTCCCTAACAACTAGTTGATTTTATCTTGCTTATTTCTTTATTTTTGAAACCCAACACCATGAGATTACCCAAGTCCTCCCAATGGGAGCTATTTGGGTATAAATAGTTGGTTTAGTTGCTCCTTGTGCAGGCCTTTACAGCGAGTGTATCACTTGGAACCAGAGCCAATTCTGGGTCATCCCCTCCTCACTACTTCAATAAGTTGTGGCGCCAAGTGATACCAGGCGTATGTGTGACAGAAATTGCGGGATAGTAAGAAGCCGTTTCTAAGTGATGGGGAATTACCACCCAGATCCACATAGAATTAATGATTAAACACCAACGTGGCTTCAAATATCTTTTTGTAAAATTTCCAATTGTAATACCAGGATTAAGCAGAACAATTAATCCTAACCAAAGTAGCCCAAGATAAATGGCCTGAGACAACATCAAAAAATCTTCAGAATAAAATTCTGGACATTGGGAGGCAACACAATTTTCAGTTTCAAGAATGGGGGGAGGAGCTGCAAAATTGGTTGGCGCAAAATTAACATTGGGCGGCACCGACGACAAAGTTCCAACTGCAGGACTCCATCTTCCAGAAATGATTCTGTTGAGAATCAGATTATACAGAATATATCGTAACAACCCAACCACAGGATGCATTTTGAAAAGTAAATTAGAACTTGGGATAAATAATTTTTATTGAGTAAAATTTTGGGAGGACTCAACTCTTAGAGTTGAAACAGTGAAAATTATTCAATATATATCAGAAAAATTGACTAGCAATACCACCTGAGTCTTGATCTCCTATTTCTTCCACATCATCAAGTATCTGGTCCAGGTTGCAAAGAACCCTTGTGTGACTAGTTTCTGACAACCATGCTGATTGACAAGCTTATATTGGGTGACCCTCAAATTACGCCAATTTATCAATGTCAATTTGCAAGGGGGAACTGGTTTCAGCTGACAGACTGGAGCAGCCATAACCCATTTCCGGTTGACTGTTTGATTTAAATCTGTTAACTCAGTCAATTTTGATAAAGGTTTTCTGGCTTTTCGAGCCTTCTTGCTTGGGTGGATAATACCCAGCATGATGGAACCTACCGTGACAGTATGGTACACCACCACACCCTTGTCCCAGAACCCCCCCATTACAGAGAAACCACATGTTATGGGCAACAGTCAGTCTGCTTTGCCCTCCTTATTCCATCCCTTGGCTTCAGACTTCCTACTCAGTTACCTAGGAGCCTACTTCCTTCTGGGAAGAATCAATCCACTCCTTGGTTGATATCATTTTCTTGGAGAACTATTCCATATGGGAATGGTCTCTGTCCCCATTGGTTCCCTGGTTACAGGGTTGAATCCATCCTCGGTCATACACCTGCTTGGTGGTATGTTTCTGAGCGGATGGGTTCCTGACAATTGGCACTATTGGGGGAAAATAAGGATGATCCTTTTAAAGGAAAAGCAATACAACAAGGAATGAAAGGGAAAGTGTAATAGTATTCCTTATGATGCAAACCAAACACAAATGAAATCAAAATTGTCTGAATGTGCCTGTTTGCAACAATTTGTGTATTAGTGACTTTGAAAGTGATTATTTTTTACATGATGATTGATGGGTTTGGTATGTCAAACTGTAAAGTATTAACAGATATCTAATCTTTAATACTGCTAAAACAATCTTGACCCACATTGTTTCACTTGGTGTGTGATTTGTGCTAGCCTAGTTGACTTTGATTTATCTATTCCAACAGCTATGAAAAGTACAGTATGAAACATAAGAAATAATCTATCTATAGCTTCAAAAAGGAACAGGATTAAGTAAATGTGAAATACCTAAAAATTTATCAGCTTTTTATAAAAATTAATAGAGCTTTTTCTAAGTTTCTTAATTTTTTGATAATAAACTTGCCATGTAAGGACCTCATACTTCACTTCAGGTTTAAAGCCGAATATAAGATTATGATATATTAGATTCTGGGTAAAAACCTGGAGCCCATATGGTCTATTACACTAAATTAATATGAAATGCTTCTTAAAGTGAATTTATTTATGCTGCTGTGGTTGATACCGAATTCTCACTAATTGTTTGAATGCAGAGCTTCCACTGTGTGCTTACCTTACGAAATTATCCTGAAACTTGTGGGAACCACTCATTAAAGTAAGGCAGCAAATAGAATATTGACTAATTATGGCATAGATCCTGCGATTTGCGGTGTGACTGGGTTTTATTGATTTTAATCGCTTTTATTCAAAAAGTGAGTTTAATTAGCATTTATATTTGGTGGTAAAAAACGGGGAGCCTGAGATGGGGCGCCTGCCACTTACAAAAACTTGGGAGACGTAAAGGCTTGTATTATCTAACGACTTTCCTTATTACCAGCATTTCCTCTAGAACTGACATTTAAATTAAAATTCATGTTATATCCTAAATTTATGATTTTACGGTTCGCTTAAAGCAATGTTAAAACTGGCATTTACTTCATAAACACGCCTAACTGCAGCGATTTATACTATTAGTCCTAATATTAAAATTTGCCTTTATCAACTTAGCTTTCCATTTTAACCATGAAACTTCTGTGCATCGCGGCTTTAATAGGACTCACTTGCTGCTGTTTTAAAAATTATAACCAGTATACCCGAGATACATGTCACGCCTTGAAGGCAAAGCCATACATCAAGCTTGACAATTCCAAGTTTGGTGCATTGATAGAGGGTACTTCTGTCAACCCTTCCGGGCAAATCTTCGCAGTGAATTTCGGTAGCAACTATAGCACTAATCAGCTTGGTCAAATTTATCCTGAGCAGAAGCTAATTTTTAAAGATGATAGACCTAAATCATTCTTAAATGCCATTCGCTTCATGAATTCAACAACTGCATTTGCAGCTGATGCTGCCAATCACCATATCCTTAAGCTCAAAATCGATCCCGTGACTAATCTAGTCGTCGAAAGCTCCATATTTTGCTCTGATCCAACTATGATACAACCGAATGATCTTGTCCTTTCCAGTACAGGCTATATATTTACCTCTGAGATGAGATCCATCGATAATAATACCTCAACCGATGGCGATATTTGGGTCTGCTCTCCTAGTGGTCAGGCCAAAAGACTTGCCCTTCTTGGTAGGACAAACGGAATTGAGCTGAGCCCTAAGGAAGACTATCTTTATGTATCCGAGTCTTATAATCTTTTCAGAAAGCCTATTGTTCAAAAAGTCTGGAGATACAAAGTCAATGTGCACACTGGAGAAATATCTAGTCCCGCATTATGGATTGACTTTGGAAAATTCGATAACTCCTCTCGCAACGATGTCGATGGAATGCGTGCAGATGTTTATGGAAATCTATTTATTACTCGGCATGGCAAAGGCGAGGTTAAAGTCTTCAACCCCAACGCCGAAAACATCGCTACTATTTCCTTAAGCTTTCCAAGACCTACCAATCTAGAATTTGGTGGTCTCAGGGGCTCGACTCTTTTTATTGCTGGCCAATGTCCAGAGTTTCCGATTGAAGAAATCGGAATGGGATGTATGGACTCTATTGATCTGGAAAGTCAAGGGGCGGGTTATTCAAGGATTAGCATCACAACTCCCAACTACAAATATCCCTCTCCTTATCATTCAAACATGCCATCTAACTTAAGAGTCTAAGCTTCACTTGAAGCGTTTATGGATGCCATCTGCTCCTTGCGTTTACTGTAGTGTTGATCTAAAGCCAAATCTATCATGATAGTACCCGTTTTATTTCTATGAATAATATCAACTTCTTTTATCCTTTGACATCTCGAGTGAAATATAATTTATCAATGGCAATTAAATGCTTTTATTTTTACATAGTTTTAAGAGATTCAGATCTCCTAATGTTTCAAGGATACCTTGAATGTTATCAAAAATCTAATGCTTTTACCCAGTATTTAATTATTTATTGAAGTTTCAATACCACATAGATTAAAATGTAATAAAATAAAACTCTTTATAAACTTGATGGTATTGTTGCAGCATCTTTGATTACTCCTTCTCAGGAAATCATTTCCCTGAGAAATGACTTAACTATTGAGTAGAAGGTGACCCTAAAACTCAGTACATAGATTGCACTAGGATCAACCACTTGTTTTCCAATAGAATTTGACTCTTCCAAGCCACATGACATACATGATCTATATGGAGGTTATGTGGCATATCAGCAAGCTATATAAGGGCTATCATTTATTAGGTTAAGCCAAGGTGCCAGCTTAAGCATTTTAAAGCCTTTTAACTGCTTTGATATTATTTAATTAATCATCTTCTATATTTTTAACATTCATATAAAGCTCAGTTTACTGAGGAATTTTTTAAAAGCGCAAGTTATGCAAATAATAAAAATAAGTTTTACTTTTACTAATTGTATTTTTTGCTTAAAACCTTTTTATCTATTTTAATAAGCTAAGAATCAAATATATGAGTTGCATGGGAGAGTAATGGCAGCCCCAAAAGCTACAATTGCTATTACCCTATCTTTGGCTCATATAATTAATTTCTTAGTTATTTTTAGAAAAAAAGTTGTTGTATTTAAAGGACTGTTTGCCATATGAGAAATAAAAGTTTTGAAATGCACCCAACCTTATGAACATGCCCACCAATCTTTTGGTAGTATCAGCTCTCTTTGTTTCTCTATCACATGTACAGAACTTTGCAAAATAATTTGTTTTGGAAGGCTCCTCAACATCCTCAAATGTTAAAGGTGAAACTTAAATCTCACCATCTTTCATTAAATATGAAATATTAATATAAAAATCTTTGACTTCAAGCCAGCTTTTTTAGGCCTAGATTTTCTATCATAAATGTAAAAAAGGTTTTTTTGGGAATCATCTGAATTATCTACAAGTGACTCATATGTCGTAACTGTGCTGTTTTAGCAGAGTTACAAGGAGAAAAATATTTAGAGGATATATAATAATCTTTATTGTGAGATAGTGATTATATAGTTCATGTAAATCAAGGATAACAGGAACATGATTGATGATCACACGGCTGGATGGAAGAAGGGGGTGGCCTAATCCTGATAATGAGTCAAGCGCCAAAATGCGGTATCCATCATAAAGGATCATCATCTGTCCATGTTGTTGGATTTGGTAATTTGAGTTGACTTCCTATTCTGGCTTCAAGTGACTGGGTAATTGGATTGCGGGTCACAAACCCGCTTGGTTGGGACCTTGCTGGCAGGTTGAGCCTGCGGGTTTGACACCCCCCCAACTGAAGGTTGGCCTCCTCTGGGGGCAGGTAGTCAGGGAGGTTGTCAGGAGCCTGGGTGCCATATTGAACTAGTTGCTGTTATGTGGCGGGCAGGACGGTTTCTTGTTGTTTCTGTCTTGCTTTGCAGGGTCATAGGCGATCATGGTGTAGGGTCTTGTCTTGCTTACGTTTCCCAAGTCCTTGCACAAGGTAAGTGTTATTGTTGTTTACCTTTAGAATGATTGCTGGCCCCCACTTTCTTGGGTTGTAGTTTGCTTTTGTCAACATTCATGACCCAAACTTTGTCCCCAACTTCAAGTCTATTGCAGATGGGGACAAAGGTCTTTTGTAGATGTTCATTTTCCCTTTCTATTTGCTTGCTGTTGGCCTCTATTACTTGAGGGTCAGAGCAAGGGGGGACTTGGAATTTCCAGTTTAGGTCCAGTCAATGCTTGAATGATATTGGGCTGTTTGCCATATACCAGTACAAAGGGGCTTTTCCCGGTGGATCTGTTCACTTGGGTTTGACACACGAGTAGTGCAGTTGGTAGCTGCTTATACCAGTCTTCAGGTCTCCCAGCGGTGAGTTCGGCTAAGGCTTGCACAAGGCTTCAATTAAGCCGCTCTACATGTCCATTGGCCTGTGGGTGGTATGGTGTTGTTACAGTGTGTTTGACCCTATTTTTTGTGAGGTATACATTGGTTGTTTTGGAGGTTAATTCTTTCCCTCCATCAGTTATCAGGAGTTCTGGATTTCTGAACTTGCTGATTATCTCCTTGCCAATGAATTGTAGTACGTCATTGCCAGTGTATGCCTTTACTGCTTGGGCTACTGGCCATCTTGTAGCAAAGTCAATGGTGGTGATGATGTATTTCTTGTCATTGTGTTTTCCTGGCATGGGGCCCACAATATCAAGAGCCCATACCTTGAAAGGTAGTTGTGTGCGGATGGGAAGTACTGAATTTGGAGGGGTTTTGCTTTTGGCAAATTTCTTGCATACCTCACATTGGTCTAGGACTTCCTGAACATTGTAATATAAGGTTGGCCACCAGGCCTTATGCTTAAGGAACTCATATAGGTTTTGACTCTTGGTATGTCCAAGGTCTCTGTGATAGTGTAGGATGGTGTCTAATTGCTAATGCGTGGGGATGTAGGGGATGGTTGTGCCGTCAGACATCATTCTGTGTAGGGTCCCATATACTTCAGCAAATAGGTGTTCATTTTTGATAACTGTCTCCTTTTTTATGTTGGTTGTGCTGGGGGGAACCTTTGTCTTTTGTTTTTAGTACTAAGAGAGGCCAGTCTGGATTGAGCCCATTTTCCCCCTTGAAGCACAGATATACAGGCGGGACAGGGTGTCTGCCATGGCAAGCTCAGCCCCATGTTTGTACTGGATGAGCATGTTAAGCCTCTCCAATAGCTCCATTCAGCAAGCTTGGCAACGCAACAGATTTGCTTGCAACTTGTGGTTGGTTAATGCTGTGAATTCTTCCTGCTGCTCTAGGTAACAGCGTCATTTGACTAGATAGTGCACAATAGCCAATAGTTCTTTGTTGTGGATAGGGTATCAACACTCACCATCTGTCAATTTTTGCAATTCATAGGCTACAGGCAGGAAGTCACCGTCGTTATTTTTGATTTGTAAAACTCCCCTAATGGATGCATCTGAGGCGTCGGTTTCCATTTGATATTCCCTGTCACATTTGGGGTATTGCAGGATGGGAGCTGTTGTGAGCTTTTCCTTGAGGCGTCTAAAGCAGAGGTCACATTGGGGGGTCCACACAAACTTGGACTTGGTGCCTGTTATGGAGGATAAGGGGGCATTCAAAATGCCACAGTCAGGTATGAAGCGGTGTACATAGGCCACCATTCCTAAGAAGGTGCGGAGTTCCAACTTATCCTTGGGTGGTGGCATCTTGCAGATGACTTGTATCTTTTGACTGTCGAGTTTGATGCTGTCCTTTGAGACTATGTATCCCAGGAAGGGTAGTTGCTTGTGGAAGAACTGGCACTTGAAGGGTTTGGCCAACAGTTTGTGTTGTGCCAAGGTAGCAAAGACTGCCTCAAGGTCTTTGTGATGCTGTTCCAATAAAAGGCTGTAGACAATAATGTCATCCAGGTACACTAGGGCGTGCTTGCCTATGTGTGGTGCAAATACTTTGTTAATGAAGGTCACAAAGGTGGACAGGGCATTTTTCATGCCAAAGTTGAGCACCATGCATTTGTAGGAGCCGTATTTGATGCAGAAGGCCGTTTTGGGGATGTCTTTCTCCTTGATGCAAATCTGGTTGTAGCCTGTAGTCTGATCAATCTTGGAGAAGACTATGGCTCCTCCTAAGGCATCAAAGAGGTTTTCAATCAGTGGTAGTGGGTAACAATTCTTAATGGTAATTTTGTTTAGGGCTCAGTAGTCTGTGACCAGACGTAAGGTACTGTCCTTCTTGGCCACAAAGAATACGGCGGCCCCAAAGGGGGACTGTGAGGAGTGGTTAGGTCCTTTTTCCAATGCCTCCTTGAGGTAGGCGCGTAAAGTGTTGTCTTCATTTGGGGTCAGCCTGTAGATTGGGCGCGCCTTAGGTACACCCCCTTGAGTTGGATGAAGTGCTGAATGTGTTTCTCAGGGGGCAGCCCGGGCAGCGCTTCCTTGAAGATTTCTAGATGGCAGGCCACAATTTTGCAGTCCTGAGGCGTGGAGGTATCCTGGTGATCTTTGAAATGTATAATCTCCTACTGGCAGGAGTCCCAATCAATTGCCTTCAGGTTTTTCTTCTTGTCCTGGGTCTCTGTGATGTTCACAAAAACATGGTTGCGTAGGAGCTGGTCCACGGAGTCAGGAAAGATCTGGTGGTTGATTCCTCACGCTTGATGGTCAACACTGAGGTTGCCCAGTCTATGTGAGGATTGTTCTTTTGAAGCCAGTCTAACCCCAGTACAATGTCGAACTTTGGGAAGTTGATGACAGGACCTTGGATAGTGGAGTGGAGGTTCTCAAGCATGACATAAAAGGGGGCAGTTTCCTTTGTCACAGCAATGTGGTGTTTGTCAGCCAGGACCACATTTTTAATCCGCAAAGGATTAGTGGCCAGCTTGAACTTATTCACAAAGCTACTATTGACTAGGGTTCAATCTGCACCCAAATCCAGGAGTTCTGAGCCTGTGTAACTGGAAGAGCGGAAAGAATAGGACATCAGTTTATTGGGATTTCTGGCGATGGTGTACAGTACCAGGTCCTCCAAGGGCACCTGGATCCTTGGGCATTGGTCCACGTCCTTGGGTTGGTACTCATCATTGGGCAAGCCAGGAGTTTTCTGGAGAGAGCTCAGCTTGCTTAGTGCTCTCCCCAGGCTTTTCCCTTGTCTTGGTTGCCTTGTGTGGCGGTGACACAGAAATGGGTCTGGTTTGACTGGCCATTGTTTCCACTTCCATGTTCATTTGAACCCATGAGTTTGTGGTTGGCGTTATTCCCATTCCCTCCAGGGGGTGGTTGAGAGGAGCGCCCGCCTGGATGGGAATCCTTGGGTCTTTCTTGTTTCCCAGTTTCTGCCTTATGAAGTGCGTTGGAGGTTTGCTCTGCTTTCTCTGCTTCACAGTACAGGCTCTGAAGGTTGGTCACCTGGTCCAGGTTCACATGTCTCATCACATGCAACTTGAGGGCGTTGTAGTACATGAGGTGTGTGGCTGGGGTGTCAAAGGTCATGTTGGATGGTGCACAAAGTCAGAGTTCCTCATAGGCGCGGGTGAGTTCCTTCACGGTGCCTGTCTGGGTCAGGTTCTTTACTTGGCATATGATCATAAGCACTGTATCCTTAAGCACAAAACTTTCAAGGAAGTCCTGCTTAAAGGTATCCCAGTTCTTGTTGGTGTGCTCTTTGTACCACTTGTTGCACCAGGTGCCAGTGTAATGGGTCAGGCAAATGGAAATTTCTGCAATCCAAAACTGCTGTGGGCATTCCATCTGGGCCAACTTTCTTTGGGAAGACTGGATCCATGCAGCAGCATTGTCGTCATTGGCTCTGGCTAAAGGTTCCAAGGCAGCGCTCTGTAGTCTTTGAGCTACGTAGGCAGGCATGGTGTTTTTGTCAGTTGGTCACGGCATGGAGGCAGGAGCCTGGAAGAACCCTTGTGCAGACATGGCGTTGAAGGCAGGAAGCGGGATCACCATATTCTGGTACAAGACAAAACCATTGGTTATCTTGGCACCAGGAGTGTACAGGGTCCAGTCAGGCGGGAGGCCAGACATAATTCTGTCAAGGATTTGTTGGCTGCGGCGTGTGCAGGCAACAGGCAGAATTTTTCAAGATAAGGTAGGATGAAGAGCCTACCTGTGCTACCAATGTTGTAACTGTGCTGTTTTAGCAGAGTTACAAGGGGAAAAATATTTAGAAGATAGATAATAATCTTTATTGTGAGATAGTGATTATATAGTTAATGTGAATCAAAAATAACAGAAACATGATTGGTGAACACACGGCTGGATGGAAGAAGGGGGTGGCCTAATCCTGATAATGAGTCAAGCGCCAAAATGCGGTATCCACCATAAAGGATCATCATCTGTTCATGTTGTTGGATTTGGTAATTTGAGTTGACTTCCTAGTCTGGCTTTGAGTGACCGGGTAATCAGATTGTGGGTCACAAACCTGCTTGGTTGGGACCTTGCTGGCAGGTCAAGGCTGCGGGTTTGACACATATAAACCCTTGCTTTCTCCTCTCTGTTGAAAACCATTCTGAGATCATTTTTATTTTCTATATACATCACATTTTGCTTTTATTTAAATATTTTAGATAATACACCAAAATGACCATCAACAATAATTTTTCCATGGCACTCTACAAATCTATTAAACTTAATTGGTCCTTTTATAATTCTAGGTACCTCTTTAAAAATAATATAAGAACTCATGACATCTCAAATGATTAACATTATCAGTCCAAAATTTTATATATTTATTGCTCTTAAATTTATCTTGTTTTAGCAGACTTATCAAACATATGTTGTGGCTGAGATTACTCCCCCATCTGCTAAAGTATCTCACAAAACACAGGGGGTGCTTGACAAGACATCCCATAATATAACTAATAGTTTAGATGATCCTTTGGACAATGTCATATTATGAGCATTATCTTCCAATTAGTAGTGATGCTAATTTTACACATTGATCCCTTGCTTAATATGTTCCCAGCCCAAACTCTTATACCAAACCTGCTCCAGGGCCACTCCTGATGGATTTTTGGCTTCTTGAGATATTATATATCCATTTTATTCTCTAATTAAACATTATCTTATGCCTATTCTTATCCTTTCTATTGAACTGTTGTCTTCCCCAATCTAAATAATGAACTATAATTGGTTCAGCTGTAACAGTGGTAGCAACAGTAGGTTCAATTAACAGCCTACATTTAAGAAAATCCTCCCCAAGAAAGGAAAGGGTGCTAGCTGTATGGCTACACCTCACTAAGAGACCTTCTTACACATCCTTGATGAGGACATACCAGAAGGTTGTTGTATAACAAGACCAACTAGTGCTCACCAGTGTCTACAACCAACTCTGCCTAGGACACCACAACATCAGTAACATCCCACCCCAGTCTGATATATCACAATGCATACTGAACTTACAGTTAGAGCTCTTTTCAGATAGTGTAGAAGATGTCAGCATTGTAAGTTGGCTACATTCCACAGAAAACTGCCTCTGAATTTTTCAAGTACTCAAACCCATGTGGGTTGCCACAGCTTCAGGGTGTCTCACTGGGCCTGCCACCATAAAGTTCACTATTTGGGCCAGTCAAGAGCCTGAGGTCACCTGGGCACCATTCAGAGACACTGCCAAGTCCTGCTACAGTGAAAATTTTTCACCCATTGTTGTGAGACCCCCTTGCTTGCCATCAAACAAACAGGAAGCACCCCCTAGTACCTTAACGCTTGGCAATAAGCACTTGCTGCCATCCCAGAAGCCATTACTGATGGAAAATTCATGATTCTCACTCTTATTATCAACAGGTTGAACCCCAATATATGTAAATGTGTGCCTGTGGGATGTTCCACCTCCATTGACATTGTTACAAGGCTATTGCAGAAGTAAACAACCAAGACACAATGGGCTTTCAAGGGTCCAACAATGCGCCCCCTCAACCTCACCCCATGCCTGGCAGTATCTAAAGTCAAGTAGAACACCACCAGCCCCGCCAGCAGAATAATTTCAACAAGCTCCCTCATGAGGGGGAAGCTTCAGTTAGAACAGATTGAGAGTTCAGAAAAAGACTAGGGGTTGTAAACATGAGAGGCTCTGCAACCCTGCTTGACCCACACTCATAATCTCTCCTTGCTAAGAATCCACATGACTACAATGTACACAAGGTTGAAACCTAAAGATATATTCCAAGTTCACAGTGACGAGCCTGTCCTCTAAGTCAGTCATTCATCAAATAAAATCACTCAATTGGATTACCCCATTTGCTTCTGTGAAAATACCATAAGCTCCTGGTAGACACTAGGGCTAATCACACTATGATAACCAGGAATTTGCTGACTCCCAACAAATAGACAAAGACTCAGCCATTTCAAAGCAGTACACATAGTAGACTCCTGAAGAGTTGCCATCACCCATGAAATGATACCCTTCTTAATAAAAAGGGGCAATGTCCAGGTCAGGCTATCTGGACCCATCATGGGTGGCCTCAGACACAATGTGATTGCAGGTTTAGACTGGCTACACCACAATGTCCTCACATTAACCGGAACACCTGCAGCATCACTATAAGAAGAAATGGTGGTAGTTTTCAAATCTACCCTATTGAGATGAACAAACTACTCCATGACACTGCCTTTTTACAGATAACAGAGGAAGGCTCCTATGAATTCAAAGGGGGCAAGTTGGAATTCAACTAATGTTTAGATGAGGTTATTCACTCTGATTCCCTATTTTCCTTCTCCTCTAAATAATCCACCACCACCAGTTTGCAGGAACAGCTCAAAAAGTTAAAGGATGTATTTATCAAACCACTAGACCAGTTACATCCACCTCCAGAGATACAGCAAACCGTTAATTTACAAGGGTCTTTAAAAAAGGCCCATTAATTCTATCATCTAACTCCAAAGGAAGACAAAACTCTCTGTTAACACCTTGTAGATGCCTTGGATAAGGGCTTTATACTTCCCCTCTCCCCCTGTACAGAGCTGCATTATTCTTTGTGGCCAAAAAATATGGTTCACTCTGCCTAGTCACAAATTACTGCACCCTAAACAAAGTCAATGTAAGAATAAGTACCTCTACCTTTAATCAATGATCTGTTTGATACACTTGAGGGTTCAAAAGTCTTTAGTAAGATTGATCTCATTTTGGGGTATAAACAGGTCAGGATTGCTCTCAGGAATGAGAAAAAAACAGCCTTTCAAACACACTATGGATTATTTGAGTGTGTGTAACAAATTTTGGCATGACTAACACACCATCCAGCTTTACAATGCTTATGAAAAAGGCCTTTGATGACCTGGTAGGAAAGTTTGTTGTGGTTTACCTAGACAGCAATTTTTATGCATTCAGGATCAAACCAGTCACCTCTATAACCTCTGTGCTGTCTTTAATACACTTTTCAAGCATCAGCTGAAGGAAAAAACCTCTAAAAGTGAGTTTCTATGGTCAGAGTTGTTATTTATTGGGCACACCATCTCTGCTCAAGGAATAAAGCCTGACCCCGCAAAGATCAAGGCAATAACAAGCATGCCACCTCCCACTGATGTGGGCCAGGTGTGTACCTTCTTAGGCATGGTTGCCTGCGTATGCAAGTTTATCCCCAATTGCAGAGAGCTAATTGTACTTCTCACCAAGCTCTTAAACACCAAACAGTGCTTCCATTGGACCCCTTCCTGAGATCAAGCCTTTGAGACATTGGAGCAAAGACTTACAACTGCACCTGTATTGCAGTTCCCCAATTGTAATTACCATTATGAACTTGACACTGATGCCTCTGACAGAGCCATAGGGGGCGTGCTAAGGGTGAAAACTGACAAAAGTGTCTTTCTCCCTGTGGCCTACAAATCCAGGAAGCTTACTGACTCAGAGCAACACTACCCCATACATGAAAAAGAGTTAGCGGCAATTTTGCACTGCGTTGAGAAATAGTGCTGTTACCTGAAAGGGGCCACCTTTCCACCCCGCGTACTGATAGACCACAAGTCACTCCAGTACTTTAACAAGCAGTCCTACTTGACATTTCTCCAAACAGGCTGGGTTGAGCGGCTATCCTCCTACCAGTTGCGCATCAAATACAAGCCTGGGAAGGAGCTCATCACTGCTGACGCCCTCTCCAGGTTATATGTGGTGTCCATCACAAGGGACAACGGCTTAGGCCCAGACTGGCCAATGCTTTACCTGCGTCCTGAAGACACCTGTTAAAAAGGCCTTAATTCCATAACTATTTCCAAGCTGAAGGATAACAAGAGTCAGTTCACCACTAATGCTGGCAACATCTGCCACCGGGCAGAGACAGGCAAAAAGACGCCTTACATTCCCACAATACAAAGAGAAGATACCATACTACATTATTACTGTACCTTGGGTCACATCAGAGGATGTGACCTCTTTAAAATCATGAAACATAAGGTTTGGTGGCCCCATATGCGCTAAGACATCTTGGACCTCCTTGAAACATGTGTGTTGTGCAAAAAGAACACATCTAAACCTGCACCTCCCAAGTAGGTCCTACCTATCAAAGCCATGGAACCCTTTGAGCAGTGGCCCCTCAACATTATGAGACCCCTCCCCAAAGACAGACTATGCAAGAAGTACATCATTACAGCCATTGACTACTTCACCTGTTGGCCAATAGTGTGGGCAACCACCAACCATATTGCCACCACCATCACTTGCTTCCTTGGCAAGGAAATTGTGGCCTGCTTTGGGCAACATAAACGTCTTATCACAGATGATGGACCCAAGCTTTTAGGGCACATTGTGAAGGTGTATGTATGAAAAATTCCCTTCAACAAGTGGTCATCACTCCATATCACCCCCTAACACAACAGAAGTGTAGAGCTCCTAAATGGTTCCCTGGTCCAACTCATTGCCAAGTTATTGCAGGAGCACTCAAACACCACCTGGACCAAACATATTCTCACTGTTCTACTCATCCTACAAGCCAGGGGTAACTGTGGCACTGGCTTCAGTCCTAGTGCGCTGGCTTTTGGCACTCCTAATGGCATGGCAGGAATAGATGTAAGGGAACTGAAGCCAACTGTCTCAATTAAGCCATCTCTCACAGTCACTCTCATTAGCCCAGTGATAGGCCAAAGCCCATAGTCTTGAACAAAAATGTATCAAGGGGGTAACAAGAAACCTTGAGGCAAGATATGCCTTGGGGGATCTTGTGTACAACCTCAAGCCTAATTCTGAAAAAATCAAACCTAATCATCTTGAGCCCTTCCAAGTTGCTGCTGTCTACAACAATCATACCTACCAGCTCAAGGATGCCCAAGGAAACACCAAAAGACTCCATCATAATTGCTTGTACCCCTGCTGTGCCATACCTGTCCAAAGGGTTTCATACACAACTTTCTAGACCTGCCAAAAGAGCCAATCTTGGTACCAGACAACAAGCAGGGGGCAAGGGAGGTGCTTCAACCAAGATTACTACCCCACTTCTAATGTATCTAAAATCCACAGGGAGATCTATAATGGTACACATGGAAGCTGTTGTGCAGGAGAGGGCTGATTTGGCCACAATAAAGACTCTATGCTTAAAGTTTGCAAAGTGTAGTGGTTTTGGGACAGGTAGAGAACTAATAGGTAACATTAGCTATTAGGGAAAGTAAGGCCAACCTAGTAGGTAGTTGATGACTGATAGATTATTGAAGGATGTTGCAGCCTGGTAGGGAGCTGATGGCTACCAGGGCTGGATGAGGTTCTAACCTGGTAGGTAACATAGATTAATAGGAGAGGAGGAGATCCAAACCCAGTAGGTAACATAGAGATACTGGGGAAAGATAGTGCCCAGGCTAGTAGGTAACTGGTGACTATTAGGGCTGGATGATGATAAAATTTAGTAGTTAACAAAGGGCTACTAGGGAGGGATGAGCTGAGATAGCTCAAAAAGATCCCCTGGCCACTTGCAGAAGGTCTGTAAGTGGGGCTCTTACTCAATGGACTGGTAAGGGATCCTTATCTGTGTTTCCCTGGAGGCTTTGGGGAGATCCTGGAGCTACCATTGGGGGCATGTATATGATCAGAGGTGTCATCAGGGTAGCTGCTCAGGGAATTAGCTGCAGAACATGATAGTGATTAGGCCTCTGGGAAGTAAAGTTGGTTACTTTGCGCTTGAAAGCTCAGGACTAACCACCTGAGTGATTAAAAAAACTGCACAGGCATGCAGATTGTCTGTGGTTGATGGTCTATAGTGTTGATCACTTATGGGGCCCAGTCAAATGCTAACTCACTTGAGGAAGACTTATTGCCTGAGTCTGAGGTGTTAGTAATAGGGACTGAAAGTGGAATCAAAATTTGGTTTAGAGGAAAAGATCATGGTGAAAACTAGTAATAAGGACTGGATGATAACAGTGAAGACTAGTTGAAGGAATGGAGGATCTTGGTAAGGATGAAACCTTGGTAGTTCAGGCAAAGGAGAATGAAACTTTAAGGATTGAAAATCCTTATAACCTAAATATAATTGGCACAGTTGGGAGAGACACTGGAAACTTTGGCTTTTTAGACCATCTTCATGAAGTCAAGACAATTCCTAAACCCTGGCTACCTCACATGTTTAAGATATTCAAGATAAATAATGAACTTCAGGTTCTGGGGATCCTGGATTTCAATTATAGTGACCTAGATAAAGAGAAGCGTCAGGAAAGCTTGAATACAGTTGCTTACCCCTCAGATTTGAACCCACAACTTTTCCAAACTCAACACTTAAAAGATAATAGTAAAATAGTATATACATTAAATAAAAACTTACCAAGCCTTGCAAAAGAAAAAGCAGGTTCCTTTACGCTTCTGAGAACCAATGAACCAATAAAATCACTCTTTGGGCTTCAAAAACAGTTTAAAATCAATCAGAAACCAACCAGAACCATAATGACCAATAATACACTACAAACAGAACTCAGGGTGCCAAGCAATCAATTGAATGTCCAGCAGGGAAATGATGATGCAGCCAAAGTCCAAATCACAAATCTAGTTCACCCAAGCTATGCCCAGGCCAATACACAGAGCTTAATAATCCTACTACAACTAGCAGGTTTGGCTGCTGCTAGTTGCATACTGCAGTATGCAGAGCAGCAGAAAAACCAAGGTGACCAACCAGACACTACTCAAAGGATAAACAACGCACACCAAATTCCACCTCACATTATTCCACTCTTCACAACCAAACTCTAAGTATTTAGTAAGTAGCACTTGGGGTTTCCCCAGTGCTCTAATTTCTTAAAATTCTGGATAATAAATCTTGCTTCTATATTTTCACCTAGTAAATTAGTAGAATTGAATTTAACCTCCCAATGATCTGGAAGCAGAATTTCTTTCTGCTTCTGTTCTGTTTAGTATCTTAGAACCCTGTTGCTGAAGGTCATAAATTTGATTTTAACATCTGAGTCAAAGATGGTACAAAGACCTTGGATTGGTATTACCTATAAACCAAGCATTGATTTCCTCTTACCTGTTACAAAACAACACCTCTGCCTTCTTTGCCTCCTCCAGTTATTTAGACAGGAGCTCCTTGGTATGTTTTAGCCTATTTTGCCGTATATTATGGGTTAACCCATTTTTTCCATTCTTGGGTTCATAAAAATTATGGGGATGTCTAGTCAGCACCTTAATGATTGGGATTACTGTGAGTTCCTCTCTTGTGTGATTTCATCTGTCTGCTCTCCTACACTACTTGGGTTTTTTCCTTCCTCAGGAATAGATACCTGATAGAAACCTAATTGGTTCATAGGGAAGACTAGCTGATGGACTAGGAAGGACTAGATGATGGTCTAGAAGATCATGGAAAAGGACTATATGAAGGATCAGAAGATCATGGAGAAGGACTAGCTGAAGAATTGAAGGATGGTTAAGGAGAACCAGCAGAAGTAGATGTAGAAGCCAGAATGTTGGATTTGGACTATTGGAAGAAGGATTAGTGATAAGAAAGAAGAAGTAAAAAGAATTAATTAAACTGTCAAAAAGATATGATAAAAAGATTTAGATAAATATCTTATAAAAATAGGAAAGAAAAAGGAAATATTTTACAGAAAATGAACTATAAATTTATAAAGAATTGATTGAGTAAAGAGGAGTCAAAGAGACCATAAACAGGACAGAACAACTTTTAAACAAAGGTTGGAGCTTTGACAAAATGATTGAGAGATGTGAGAAGCAAGCAACAGGCAAAATACAAGGCTAAAATGCTGAGAAACTTGGGGAAATGTTGAAAAAATTAGGGTTTGAAAATCCCTTAAGTAAAACATATGTGGAAGTGCTCAAGTTTGCCTGGAAAAACGTGACAGAAATCACAGCAAAATTGTTCAAAACACAGAGCAGTTGTTTATCTAGAGCAAGACAGCACTGGGTTTGAACCAGGGTCAAGAGCAAGTCATTTGGGTAAACATTTTGGAAAAACAGTTGTATCCAGGCGTATGATTGGCTGTAGGTCAAATACTATTTGATCATTGTTTTAAGGGCTTTAACTGAAGGATTTAAGCCTAAAAATGAGGAAATGAAGCAGAAAAAGCAGGGTTTTAATTGGCTGAAGTAAGTTAAAAAGTTTGATATATTGTAGAGCAGAAGAAACTGGATAGTTTAAGCTGGGAAAAACAGAGTTTTGAGAGAACCAAGGACTGAAACAAGAAGCTATAAAAGGGGGTTCAGTCCAAGACTTTTCAGGGACTGGATCAAGTGGAATAACAAGGCCAATAGAGTTATAAAGAGATCTGGAGATCAAGATAAAGGAGCAGAAGCCAAGATAAAGGTACAGGAGCCCAAGGTTAAGGAGCTTGAGCTTAAGATAAAGGAGTCAAAGATGAGCAAAGAGCAGGAGCCCAAGACCAAGTACAAGGAGCCCAAGAGATTGTTGGAGGACTCCAAGTATTGGCACATATAATTGTTTCCCTGACACCTGGGCCATATACCAGAAGGTTTCTAAGGGGATCTTCCTTTTGAAAGCAAATAAAAGACCATTTCAACCCCTGCCCAAATTCCAAATGGTAAAGATAGACCCTATGAGTGATTTAACTAATATCTTCTACCCTAGCCATGGGGAGGAGGACACCTACTGCCAAAGCCGTTGAAGGTTTGACACTAGTAAGACTTCCCAGGAGGAGTGGATGAGATTAACTAGACACCTTGAAATGACAGATAGGGGAAGAGAGTTTATTGGGAATGAGTTTACCAGGTTGTTAAAGGATTGGTACAGGCCCATAGAGGAAATAGCACCAGCTGAAGTACAAGTGCATGGTGGGGATGCCCGCCTAGTGATAGAGAAAGTATTAGAAGAGTTTTCAGTAATGCAAGCCAAGTATAAGAAGATTCAAGCAAGCCACCTACTGCTACTAGGGAATGGCAACTCCTTCCAGTTGGTCCCTGGCTATGACCCAGGACACACTATGGAGATTGGTGAACAGGAACCCCATAGGCTCTCAAAGAGACACCTCATAATTTAACTAATAATTTAGAGGATCTTTTGGACAATGTCAAATTACACACATTATCTCCCATTTAGGAGCAATATCAATTCAATGCACTGATCCCTCTCTTAAGATATTACCATCCCAAAACCTTATACTAAACCCACCACAGTGCCACCCCCTGGTAAATCTATGGCTTTTTGATATAGTATATAACCATGCTATTCTCTAAATAAAAACATTATTATTACTATTCTTGTCCTTTTTATTGGACTGTTGTATTCCCAAGCTAAATACTGAACTAACACTGGTTCAGTTGCAACAGAAGCTGGTGGTTCTACCTTTGAATTTGAGTTGATGATGTTATAATTAGATAAATTCTGACATCCAGCAGGTCAACCACCATTAA
This sequence comes from Entomophthora muscae, assembly GCA_014839935.2. Taxonomy (NCBI): domain Eukaryota; kingdom Fungi; phylum Entomophthoromycota; class Entomophthoromycetes; order Entomophthorales; family Entomophthoraceae; genus Entomophthora; species Entomophthora muscae. The sequence continues at coordinate 105,437 of QTSX02006569.1, forward strand.
CTCTAAGTGGCAAATATTGTATGATTAATTTATCAAAATTAATTGGTGCAAAGATGTGAGATCCAGATTTTCCTGGGGGACCTGAGAGACTCCTGCTTTCATCCATTTGTATCCAGAACAACATTTAAATCCTTCATCATAGTTAGGGGCTTATTGGAAGTTTTCTGTAATGTGGTTAGTGAAAACTAGCCATTGCTGATGTCAATATACCTCCCCTTGATTAGGCTTGAGCTCAAAGTTCTGAGTAGATGTGTAGCTCAGATAAGCTACTAGTTCAGTTGACCTACAGATCATAAATCTAGAGGGTTAATTATCCCATCAAACAGTCATACCAATTGATGGTATGAAAACACCTTTGATTACTCCCTATCAGGGAATCAACACCCTGAGTAGTTCATCAAATGAGTCACCAAATGGCTCACCAACTAATCATTAAGCTGGTGGCACCACTATCATTTGACCATCTATTACGGGGATCAAACAATTCATATCTTAAGTGGAACACAACTTAAGTAAGCCCTGTGACTTATGAGGAACATTACTCAGATAAGCCCCACAACTCCCATGACGTACATGTAAAGTATGTGGCTTTCCATGATACTATATATTATCCTATATTCATATCCAATAGAGTATCATTCCCTTCTTAAATTTACCCTTTATCTTGTTTATTATACTTCCCAGAAGTATTTACTTGACAATGGGCTAAATACCAATATGATCCTAGATTGAGAGCTGATCTGAGCATCAGTAGCTTATGACAATCCTAACTCCCCTATAAACCTCTTCCCTTGTTATAATAAATAAAGAATCAATCTTACAAAATATATACATATTAATACTAGGATATTCTTTTATTAAAGAGCTTAGTTTAAGGTAAAGTATAACAGTTGTAATCCAAGTTAAGAGTTTCACACACATCATAGTCTACATTACAACATTTGGTGCTCAGTCCAAATGCAACAGCCCAATGGTACTTGCCGCCCAACTGGGGACTTGTCTTTTGTCTGGGGAGGAAATGGAGATGACCTTCTCCATGCTTTCCTCTGTCACTTACAGGACCACCCCAACAGGCTCTTTATAGAGATCAATCACCTTGCTGGTACAAGAGATGGTCTACCTTGCAAATTTGTAGTTTTTGATCAATTCATAGTGAACATGCAGCACCCTTGCCAGATAGAGAATCTCTCTGCCTTACACCTGTATGTTTGAGTTCCACTTGAGGTGGATGTGAATGCATAGCCAACCCAGCAGCAGCTGGAGCAGGCTAAAGGTGGCATGGGCTCTGGTGCTTACCAAAACGGGGAAGTGCACAAGAAACTGGCGGTACTGCAATCCTATGGCACTACAGCCAAAGAGAAATTTAGGAACTTAACATGGATTACTCCCAACCAACTCTGCCTGCAGATGAAATCAATTGAACAAGAGAAGGAGTATTTTCATAGCTTTGCACATCCTTCAATTTCCCACAATCAAATACATCTGGGTTATCAACTCTGTCTTATTTTGCACCAGGGAAATTTCATCAATAATCAGCAGGCTTTCCTTTGATGCCTTTACAGCAAGCTTGTGGGCTCTATGGCTAACATTAGCCAACAAATCAGTGGTCTAGATGCCATCAGAACTACACTGCTATGTGGTCAGCACAGCTTGAAGAGTGCCTGACCAACTATGTAGTCACTATGCTTGGTACTATGTTATAACACAAGGGGGTCAACAACAACTGGCTCTGCATGGTAAATCATCACATCAAGAGGTAGAAGCCACCTTTTGATATCTTTGCAGTGAGGTTGAGGCTCTCTGTTGGCCTATAAGAATAATTGAGAATGGTTCTGCCTCTGAGCCTAATAAAGAGGCCACTGCCATAGTCCAGCAGGACATAAAAAGCTATCCAAGCACGTCAGTGAAATTGATAAAAGTATTTGACAATCCCTTACAGATTGTAGCCATTTCTATATGGAATTTCCTAAACTGGTGAAGCACATTGACCACTATCACAATCAAACAGAAGATAAACATGATAATATTTAGATATTAGGGAACAGCCAGAGGGCTGCACAGGAAAAGTATGGGATGTTGCTTGACAGACAGGACTTTGCATCAAGAAGCTTGAGGACAAGCTACACACCACTAATCAAACAATCAAGGATTTTGCACAAGAGGTAAAATTGCAACGCGGCAGCATTCAGCTGCTACAAGGACAAGTGGAGCAGCTACTCTCTTTTACCCACGCCAGACAGGGTTGGAGCCGGAACCACAGGTCACTGCCAGAAGAAGCCCAAGTGTCCTCTCCTCTAACAGTCAGGTGCTGTCTGAAGAAAGGTGCTCTTTTCACAGTTATGAGAGTGATAAGGACAACATAGGCCAGACAATGCAAAAGGTCTATAAAGATGAAACAGTGCTGGACAGCAGTGAGACTCCCCTACCTGGGGCTGTGGCTTCAACATCTTGGACTAGCAACAATCCTTGAGATGTGGCTTCTAAGGCACAATTCCAAGCCTAAAACTTGAGGAATACCTCCCACTGCCCAGAAGAAGCTACAATTATAGTACTTCTTCTGTGATTCAGAATTTCAAACCTATGAATCTTCCTAAGCTCAACAACAAAAAAATGTTCACATGTTCCTATGCCTATACAACAACTCAATGCATGGTGCAGACAACGCCATGAAGAACACGGCTATCTTCAACTGTTTGGACTCAGAAACCCAGACAATAATAATGCCAAGACTGCCAGAGCAAGGCTGGACCTATGAGAATATGTCCAGAGTCTTAATAGAAGAATTTGATAGCAAAGAAGCCCTTTTCTGTTGCAAGATGGAATTCACAGAGGGAAGATTAAGAAAGGCAAAACTCTCATGGAGTTTTCAGAACACTTCTATTTAGAAGTGCATACCCTGGTCTCCATGGGAGCTGCTACCTTTGTGGACGTGAAAGGAGCCCTTCTCAATTATGTGCGTCCTAACTGCAAGTTATCTATCACACTCAAGTCTGGTATCTATGGCGCTTGAACTGTTCCAGAGTTTTTGCATCACTTGGGGTCATTCAAAGAAGAGTTCAAGATTCCTTTCACAGACTACAAGAAGTCTACCTCCTTTCTGACAAGTGAACCCAAGGGCAAGAGCCTTGAGAAAGACCCCTTAAAGAAGCCAGCACACAGTGCAACGCCCTCAACAAGCAACTCTGCAAAAAACATACTTTCTACAATTATGGTCAATTAGGGCATCTCTCTTGGGATTGCAAGTTACCCAAGGTCAATGACTGTCACTTGGGCCACAAAGAAAGAAAAGAGGATAATCATACAGAAGAAGAGAAAGATGAAAAAGATAGTGAAGAGTCAACAAACTGCTAGGCAGTCAGGTTGAGGAGAAACCCCTGAATGCCAGTAGTAACCATCCCTCTCCAAATATTGATCCCAAACCCAACATCCCAGACCAGGAAAACTGCTTGCTGGATCAAGAAGCCTGTCCTGAACAATATTTTACTGATAAAGAAGAAATAAACAAAGACTTACTACATTGGGTATTAGCTGTTAATGCAGTCACAAGGAAATAGGCTATTTAGACAGAAAGCCTACCTTCCCAAGAAGCTGTTGATACTGTCTCTATACCCTATGCTGAGCAACTCTCCTTGCTGTACACTGAAGTCACTCACAAAAGTGATATTGTTAAGAAGTTGTCTCAATTACTGAGGTCAGTACAAGTCTCCAAAAACTTGGATACTTTAAAAAATCTGAAGCCCAAGTTAATGACTGCACTAGAGTAGTTCCTTGCTCAGTTTAAAGGGTTAGACATTCAAAAGGTTACCAAAATCACATATCCTCATTATGAAATAGACATGATTGCACTTACATTGAACTAGTGGTTCATAAACTTCTAGTAAGAGCAATTCTGGACTCTGGAGCCCCTGGGAACATTGTGTCAACCAGGTTAGTCAAGAAGCTGAAACTTGCGCCAGATTTGGACTACAAAAAGGAATTTGGAACTGCCAGACCTGACAGAACAAAGGCATTGGGAGCCTACTCATCTTTACCATTACGCTTTGGTAAATTGGTGGTGACAGCCCCAGCAATAGTGCTGTGCAATGAGAGCTATAATATTTTGATTGGAACAAGCTTCATGGCAACTTATGGGACTATCATCAATCATTGGGATAGCACCTTCAGCATTTTGGGCCACTCCGTACCTATGCTTTACCACAGTAACAGACCAAAAGATCTTTCTACAAAAAAGGTACACTATATCAATATGGAATACGCTAATGGAGACATGCCAGTAGTGTACACCTTACGGCAGCGCAAAATTAAGGACTTACTGCTGGCCACCAAAGAATACAAGGGGATTCTCTTATATTCCTCCAGCAAATTTTCCATCCCAAGTGGGTCCCAAGTGATACACAATACAGGCTTATGTCTCAGCTTCCCAAAAGGACTGCATGGAGAAGGGATTGGGACTCCATAATGGTTCACAACTGGAACCTTGGGATCTACCAGGTATTTTCATGCCATCTTCAAAAGAAATCCTGGTGCTATTGGGAAATCTTTCTGAAAAAGCACTGAAGGTGAAGAAACATCAGCTTCTGGGCTACATGAAGCTAGAGAAACATTCCAGACTGACAGAAGTCACTCCTTTTGGTGAGTTTAGTGAGTTTGTGCTCCCTTGTGACAAGCCTAGCGTCCTGTCATTAATTCTGTGCAAATCTCTCAATGGATTAACAGAAGATCAGAAGGACCAAGCTTTACACCTCTTTGAGAAATACAGGGACGTCTTTTTGGAGTATGATCAGGACCTAGGAAAGGCCCCAAGAGTTGAACATGTATTAGATACGCAAGGTACTGCTCCTATACGCTCCAGACCAATAAAGCTCAGCCTGGACAACCAAGCCATTGTAAACAAGGAGCTTCAAAAACTGCTCTATTCTGGCCTTTTGGTTTCCAGCAAGTGCCCTTTGTCTTTTCCTCTGCTAATTGTAAAGAAGAAGGATGGAATCAATTGAGTGATAATGGATTATTGTAAGTTGAACTCAGTCACAAAAAAGGATTCTTACCCATTGCCACGCATTGACAACACACTGGGTAAGTTAGGAGGCGCAGAGTACTTCAGCGCAATGAATCTGATCAGTGGATACTGGCAGATTGACCTTCCAGAGGAAGACTAGGAAAAGTGCGCCATTATTACAGAACAAGGCCTTTTTCAACTAACTAGAATGTCACAAGGACTTTTAAATGTCCCTGCAACATTTCAGCGGGCCATGGATACTGTAATGGGAGACTTTGAGTTGTCTTGCGTACTGGTCTACCTTGATGATGTTAATTTCTTTCCCTGTACTTTTGGTCAAAATTTGGAACACTTAGAGGTAGTGTTTCAACGTCTCATTGCAGCTAACCTCAAGTTGAAGCCAAGGAAGCTCAACTTTTTTAAGGAGTATCTGGAATTCCTCAAATATATCATCAGAAAATATGGCCTACAGCCTGTCCCTGCTAAAGTAAAAGCCATCAGCACATGCAAACACCTACCAACAAGAGAGATGTGCAGGTGTTTCTGGGAATTATTGGTTACTACAGAAGGCTTATCCCAAACTTTGTGGGTCTAGGAGGTCCGCTTTTTCACCTGTTAAAAAATGAAGTGGAATTTTCATGGACAGCAGGATGCCAGAAAGCCTTTGAGGAATTGAAGGCCACATTGGTTTCAGAGCCAGTACTGGCATACCCTAAATTTGATTGTCCCTTCATTGTTCACATAGACGCCAGTTTGACAGCAATTGGGGATGTTCTTTCTCAGATGTATAATGATGACCAGGACTATCCTGTAGGTTATGTTCATGCACACTAAATAGCCATGAACATAATTACACAGTCACTGAGAGGGAAAGCCTGGCAGTCATCTATGCCTGTCAACAATTCAGAGTGTACCTACACAGAGTACATTTTATGGTGGTAACTAATCATGCCTAACTCAAATGGCTGAAACCCCTGAAGGATCCTGAAGGACAACTGACACAATGGGCCATTAAGTTGCAGGCTTATGACTACAAGATAATAGATTGCGCTGGCGCAATGCATCAGAATGCAGACTGTCTATCTAGACTCCCAACTGTGACATTGGTTTCACCAGCAGAAGTTGAGCTTTACAATAAGTTGATGCTAAAGCCTTCTATGTGGGGGGAAGAGCCACTTAAGATTCAGAAAATTATGAAAACTCTTGCAGTGGATACTTGCGTCAAAGACAAACAGCTTCTCAAACTGTATAAAAGGAAATGATTGCCCTACATTTAGCCATCCTTACGTACTGATGCAGTAGTATCAGCACATTGTTCTGTGGGTCACGGCATATCCAAAAGACCCTCAATCTTCTACAGAAACACTGTTACTGGGAAGTTATACATTCATATGTAGCAGAAACATTGGACTCCTGCCATGATTGCAATATAGAGCAATCAAAAGTATTGTGCTACCGGCACCGCCTAATTTGACCCAGTTTTGTTTTCCATATTGTTGCAATAGATGTAGCTGGGCCCCTTCCACTAACCACTAGCAAAAAAATTGTGATTGTAGCAGTGGATTAGCTTAACAAATGGGTGGAATCAAAGAAAATTACAAACCAGTTGGTGCTGACCACAGCCAAGTTCATATTAGAGAATATCCTCTATAAACATGGCTGCCCACAAACACTGCTGACAGATAACAGAAAAAACTTCACAGGATACATGATACCTAGGCTAAACAAGCTTATGGGTATTTGTGGTACCCTGTTGACATCATATCATCCCCAAAAAAATAGGATGGTAGAGAGAACTAATGGGAGTCTAGTACATATCCTAAGGAAGCTGAGCCATCAGTACAAAACAGAATGTGATACTTATCTTCTGGCAGCTACTTTTGCGTACAATGTAGGATTCCACAGGGCCACTGAGAAAAGCCCTTTTCAGCTTCTTTATGGACGGCAATCAAGTCTACCACCTCATTTATATAGCTTGATAAACTCTAGTTAAGCTATATCTCCAGACACATACTTCTGATGGTTATCCCAGACGCTGATTAAGCTGCAATCTGAAGCATACTTGACCAATCTGACCGCCAAAATCAAGGATATTGATTGTGCAGAGAAGACACGCCCTGTTATCCCTGAATATGAGGTAGAAGTATGGTATACTTCTACAGTAATCAAAGGTACAGTCACAAAAGTAAACTTTCCTTGTTATGGCAAGGCTCTGTCAAGGTTATCCAGAAGATGGGAGTAGATAGCTGCACTCTCAAGAATCTGGAGACAAAAAACTGATCACTTGAGTCCACGCGCAGTACATGCGCAAGGCTCCAAGTGGTCAAGCATAAAACTCTTTACAGATAAAAACTCAGAAAAAGAAAAAGCTAGTGAAAATAATCCATGAGTTGCTACCCTTTTCAAAAAAAAGAAGGAAGATAACATATATAAGGGAAAAAAGAGAGCATAATTATGTTTCAACACTTTATTAATGTGTAATTTCTTCTATTGCTAGATGTAACTGAAGGAGAATTTGTGCAGATGCAGCATAGATGAGTCACACAGAATGCAGCAAGAAGAAGTTTTACAGAAGGAATAGGGTTGAATCAACTGGCAGGAACTGGACGCAATTTATTCCTATGAAATAAGGAAACATAATTCCTAATAGGATGCACTCCCACAGGAGACTTTCTTGCTGAGCGTACTCTTCTGGTGTTTTGCCGCCTATGGAATACATCATATTGAGCAACCATTCAAGGTATTCAGGCATATGGTGAAGACGTTGGTGGTAGACAGACTTTGATCCACACAGGGCAAGGTTACCTACTAGTGTCATGGATTGACGGCTACCTGCGTCTTTGTAGCTTAGAAGATCCAGTGTGGCACTCATGGCCCTTTGAAGACAGTACTTGTGACTGTCAGACCCATGCCATAAAGGGACTGACCTGCTGCGGACTTGGGATTAATCCAGGCAATGAAGATGACCCTTAGTAGCTCTAGCACACGAGACTTCTGATTGGTTGATAGGGACATACCATCAAAACTGAAATGGTCTAGTTGGATTTCCGAATAGTCCATCAGTTTCGGAAGTGGTAATTGCCAGTGAATTGTGTTCCCAATTTCAAGTTTGCGTTTAGAGACCATGTATAGATGCTCCAGAGCAAGCATTAATACAGACCACATTGCAAAAGACCCGCATAGTGGCAATTGTGAGAATGAATTCCAACAGACATGCAGGTTCATGTCTATGTACTGCCCGTGTTGATCTTCTTGTTTCACCACAACGGTACTTGGAATGCATTTTGCATTAAGATTTTTGAGTCTTGTGGACAGAGATCTATTGATAGAACGCCTTGCTCAACTAGTTGGATTAGTTGACTTTGATGTCTTCTTTGGAGTCATGGCAGACTATTGAAGGATGGTATTTGTTGGTGTACTTGGTTGGTACGCACTGCCGCTTGTGGAGCTTAATAGAGCTATGTTGATTTCCCCACCAAGTATTTTGTTGAAGTTATCCCTCTCTTCTGATTCTAAGATGGGTGATGGACATGATGGTTCCCTAAGGCTTGATACTTTAGAGCTAGCATGGTTGGCTGCTACTCTTTGTTGTGGCTGATCCTTATACCATATGACTGGTTTCCTTACTTGTTTTGGATGGTTAACCATAATGAGAGAGAAATTATTGTTGCTGTATTGTCTAGTTTTGTGGGGGGAAATATTGTAATGTGGTTGGTGAAAGCTAGCCATTACTGATGCCAATATACCTACCATTGATTAGGCTTGAGCTCAAAGTTCTGAGTATATATGTAGCTCAGATGAGCTACTAGTTCAGTTGACCTACAGGTCATAACTATAGAGGTTTATATATCCCATCAAACAATTATACTGATTGATGGTCTAAATACCAATATGATCCTAGATTGAGAGCTGATCTGAGCATTAGTGGCTTATGACAATTCTAATTCCCCTATAAAACTTTTCCCTTGTTATATTAAATAAAGAATTGAATTTACGAAATATATACATACTCATACTAGGATAGTCTTTTATAAAAAAGCTTAGTTTAGGGTAAAGTATAACCGTCATAATCTGAGTTAAGCGTTTCACACACACCTTAGTCTACGTTACAACCCAGTTTGTTGCTGGCTTTGGGTTCTGTGGTGCTGTACAATTCCTTTCATTTGAATTACTACTGTAACAAAACACATCATTTAAATTAAATATTTCCTTTTGGTTATTATCCTTTGATTTTTAGTGGCTCACTGGCAATTCAAGATATATTTAGAATAAAGTGAATTGATGATTAATCTCTGTATGATTCTACAAGGATCCAGTACAAAATAAAGAATATACCTGTCAACAAAACTAAACCCAATTATTTAAACTCTTGCCCACTGCACTAAACCCCCTAAAAACCATAAATAAATGAAATATTATCCATATCCAACTGTTGTAGATTTATATTTTGTCTTGAAGGGGCGTATTTTAAATTATATCTGTTTAAAAATCAACTGAATTAAATATTGCTGCCAAGAAAATAAAATTGGTAAACTCTATAAAAGGCTTTATTTTTGTTTCTCTTATTATTATAAAGATATTAAAAATACATGAAGAAATTTATAGCTGCAGTAAATTGACCACAAGCCAGTTGTTGGGACATTTATTGATGAAATATCACCCTGTTACAGTAGAACACCAAATGCTAGTGATAAGGAGCACCTTTTGGGGAAGCTTCAAATATAGAATTAGGAAAGAAGAGAAGTAAGTTTTATTGGATAATATTTTAGACTTATATAGATTTGGCTGTGACAGAGATTTAGTTGGATCAAACCTAGGGGTTGGTCATGTGCAGGATGGGTTTGAGCCACTAGATACTTGGATTATCATGTGATATTTCTTGGTTGCCATTCTCAGTATGTTGAACTGTATATTGGAAGGGCACCAAATCAGGTGATGGCTGGATGTTAAGTAATTTGGCAGTAGCCAGAATGCTTGTACATCCAGACCCTTGACACCCCCCTTAAGGGGTTACTCTGGTACATCAGGAGGGGACTTTGTCTTAACGGCTGCCACCTGATGTTCCTGGAGTTGTTTAATAGTTGGTACCAGTCTGGTCAAGTGTTCTCCTTTGCTAAGGCGGAGAAAGGTTCTGTGATATTTCTTGACAATAGGGGTTTTGGCACCTTGGAATTTTACTAGATAGGTGTTCTGGTCTGGTCTGTACTTGATAATTCTTCCTGGTCCTCTGTGTACTGAGTCTAGTTTCTTTCTGTTGCCAGCTAGGACCCAGACGGGGGAGTCAATGGGAAGTGGTTCCTCTGTGGAGGTTACCTTTTGTGTTTTGAGCCTTTTTATTTCTGCTAGTTTAGCTTTGAGACGTATGTGCTATAGATTTGGTACTTGTTCTACTGTGGGGGGTTTCCCCAGGGGGATCTTTACGTATGGCTGCTTGTTGCGGGTAACTATTTCTGGTTTGCATCTGTAGGTTAGTTCAAACAGGGAATAGCCTGTCCCTTGATTGGTGCGGACCTGGGATACTAGTAATGCATGAATCACGTATATTGGTCATGTGTTGTTGGCTTGCCATCCATTATTTTCTCTAGGGTCCTGATAAGGCTGCTGTTTAGGCGTTCAACTCTGCCGTTGGCTTGTGGCCTGTAGGGCAAGGTTGTGGAATGATTGATGTTTTTGGATTTTAGATTGTTGTTTACTACTGTGGCAGATCCAGGTCCAACCAGTCCATCCCGCCATTATCCTGCCCTTGACTCTTATTCCCATTACCTTCCTTTGACAAAGCTTCAAAGAGCTTTGTCTCCAGAGAGGCAATTTTATGGGACAACACTTTGTTATCATCCCACCAACGGGCCATGATCTCAACACTCTTTTCCTTCCTTGCCCTTAAAGCCTCAATTTCACAATTTGCCTTTGCTTTCACTTGTAAGATTTTGTCACATCCTACTAACAGGTTCCAGGAATCCCACACATATATTTGGTTTCCTTGGACAGGAGCCCTTCTTTTGCAAAGTAATCAGAGTATAACTCTTTAAATGCAGCCTTTACTTCCACCAAGGACTCCTCAGGCACAGTCTTGGTGACCTCCAAGCTTGCCCAAGCTTCCTCCAACAAACTTGTAGGAACCTCTTTCCTGGCAGCAGCAGTTTCCATGCAAAGTACTCCAAATTTGGCCCTTTCAAAATTTAACAAAGAAGACATAATAATTGAAAAGGTAGTTGAGGGGAAAGCGTCAAAATTGACAATATATATTTATTAAAGTATAGCTGTTTTTGCTTATATACCATTCAGGGCATATTTGGCTGAAAACCCCTCTGGTTCCTGAATCAACCTATGATTCATCTCATGTGATCTATGACGTTTGAGTCATCCAAACCTAGATCTTTACCTAAAAGATCTCCAATATTTCTCAATCTATGAGAATCAACCTACAATGGGAAGAAGTCACCTGACTCCATCCATCCCAATGTACCAATTCAGCATGGAGCTTCCTCAGCTCCTGGCACCAAAACCCTGTGGATTAATCATCCCAAAACTCAGCTATTGGTGTTCCAACTGGGAACCAGCTGATCAGCCCTGAATTCCTAGGCATCCTTGCCTTTATCTAGTTATCTTTGCATTTAATGGTTTTCTTGCCTTAAAACCCATTAAAACATTTTGAAACTCAAACCAGGCGCCACGGTGGCGCCCAGGAACTTTCCCAGGCGGCGCCACAACACCCCAGCGCCTCAGTGGCTGAAAGAATTTGATAGCAGCGCCTTGGCGCTTTGCAAATCCATTAGGCAGCGCTTTTAACCCAATGAATTTGCCAAAGTGGCACTTTTAACCCAAAATTTGAGGGTTTACTTATGGTTGACCTTAACCAAACTTCTTGACATAGTCAAGACAATTTAACCAATATAATTAAATCCTCATTAATTATATTCCCATGTATTTATCTATTAATCTTCCAAATTAATTAAACCGTTTTTGAGACACCCAGTCTCCCAGATTGACTCAGCCAGTCTTGCCTTCTGTTATTTTATTGAACCTAGATATCCAGTTTTCAGGAATCTTAACCTTAAGACTTCCAATCCAACCTATCTACATGCAATAATCAGAAAAACATAGATACTTTATATTTTGGAGCATTTATTTGGCTAAATACTCAATAGTGACTGTTGTACGGTCACAAGGCCCCTTTCTTCTCTTCAGGGGAATTGGACTCATCTTCCCATACCTTTATTAGCTCCAATTTCCCATGGAACAGCTTAAGAAATCAAGGATGAACACAGGACCATTCTTCTCCTAGGGCAGCTCTGACCCCTTGAATTAGGTAGTTTGGCCCTGGACTAATTGAGATAATCTTCATCAGCCCTACCTATTGCTGAAGACATCTTCTTGGGTGCTTTTCTTGGCGTCTTTGATCAAACCATACCAGATCTTCAACCTGGAAATGATCACAGGGAAGTACTCTAGGCATTGAGTTCCCTTGGCAGCCCGTCTTTCTTGAACCTTCTCTCATCTACTCCTTGCCTCAGAAAATAACTTCTGTATCTTGGCTGCATGTTTCTCTACGGCGGCTTCATAGGAACTCTTTTCCACAAACTCCCATTGACCAACCTCAGTGCTTGTTGTAGTTTCCCAGCCATACAACATCCAAAACAGAGAAAACCCAATAGCATCATGGGGCATTGTACAGTATTCCATGACACTCATTGCCAGGTGATCTTTCCAATGGGTTGTGAATCTGTCAGCCAACTTCTCCATAATGCGCTTCAGGGTTCCAATGGTTCTCTTGGCTAAACCATTTGTCTTGGGATGATATAGAGCTGAGGTTAACTTAGAAATTCCCCATTTCAAGCATTTATTAGTTAGCGCTGGTCCTACATAAGGCAGTCTGTTATCAGTGAGAACTTTCTCAGGACATCCATGCCATGCTATTATTTCTTCTTAAAGAAACTTGGAAATTGCAACACTTGTTTCCTTAGTCAGTGCTCAAACTTCTACCTGTTTTGTAAAAGAATCAACAGCCACCACAAAGTATTCTTTCCAACCACTTGCTAACATAATATGACCTGTATCCATTGAGACCAACTCAAAAGGATAATGTGACATTACTGACTTGAGCTGCACCTTGAATTTTGCTGCTGAGAACTTAGAGAAAATATCATATTCTTGCAAAATCTGAAGGATCATATCTCTCATCTCTGACCACTAGTACCAAGCTTTCACTGCTTGCCATAGCTTCTCATATCTGAGGTGACCTTCCCATTGTAAATGGAGATCTCTGACCACTTGTAGACACTTGGATTTCTCTACATAAATCCTATTCCTTGATAGAGCTTCCCAGGCTTCTTGCATCTCAACCTCTCCACCAGCTAATAGCGCTTGGGACAATAAGTCAGGAATCTGATTTTCCAACCCTGGACGGTAGATGATATCATAATCATACCCAGAGAGCTTCTATGTATATAATTGAATTAGTCCTTGTAATTCTTCCTTGGTCCAAATTGCTCTCAAAACTGCGTGGTCAGTGACAATAATAAATAGCATTCCTAGGATATACGTTCTAAAATGTTCCACTGCCCATACTATTGCTAATCCTTCACGCTCAGTAGCTGAGTATTTCCTTTGAGTGGTTCCCAAAGTCTTAGAACCATACAAAATAGGATGTCAGGATAACTTTGACTCTCCTTCTTGAGTAAGAACAGCACCAAGACCAGTTGAACTCACATCTGTCTCAATGTAGAACAACTTCAATCAATTGGGGAATCTTAATATTGGGCCTCAGAGAGTTTCTTATTTAGCTCCAAGAAGCTTGACTCTTGCTCTTGTCCCCAAACAAATTGAGTGTTCTTCCTTATTAACGCAAACAATGGTTCTCCAAGTGCAGAGCAATTAGGTATGAATCTCTGGTAGAAATTCACTGACCCCATAAAACCCTGAGCCTCTTGGACTGACTGCAGCAACCTCATACTTAACAACAGAGTAAATCTCTTGGGACTTGGTTTAATCCCTTGAGAATTCACAACATGCCCTAACACCTTGACCTCTTGACAGGCAAGCTTAGTCTTAGATACACTAATCTTCAACTTTAATTTCTCAATCCGGCAAAATACTTGATCAAGATCCTCTAGATGTTGTTCCCAGGAAGGGCTATATACAGTAATGCCGTCTATATATATCAAAACACATCTAGGCTGAAGTCATGTCATAATCTGGTCCATTACCTGCTAAAACACAGCACCTGCTGTCTTCATTCCCAATGGCAAAACTTTTCATTGATACAGACCTTCAGGTGTAGAGAACACTGTAACCTCCTTAGACTTCTCATCAATTAACAATTGATGATAACCCTTAGTCAGATCCAATGTGGTGAACCAGGAAGATCCAGCCATAGCGTCCAGCTGGTCTTTAATACAGTGCATTGGGTAGGCATCATTTACAATATCCTTATTAACCATTCAGAAATCAATACAAACATGTATATTCCCATCTGGATTTGGGACACAAACCATCAGAGCTGAGTAAGGACTGATACTTTCCTCAATTAGGTTGGCCCTTTGCATTTTCTCCGCCTCTTCTCTAATTGCAGCAACTGCAGCAGGACTACAACTGGGGTAAATATCCTTTATACGGCTTCCCAGTTAACGTTTTTATGACATAGGGTGGACCATTTCTCCCCACATCATATTTGTCCAACAAGAAACAACTAATCCCTTTCCACACCAGAGTATACAACAGGGTACCTGGTGCTTTGCTTGGACATATTATATGGGTTAAATTGTTCAAGGGCACACAAACATAAGAGACGTTAGGTTTATTTGTTGTGACTTCTCCAACTACGGGCATCCAAACTCCAATACGCTGACCTTGCTGAATGTCCACAGGAACCGCACAAGTGTTAAACAACTTCCAGGACTTGAGGAGTTTGCCATTTGATCCATCCTAAAATATTGCCAAATTTGAGGATATATGAGGGCAATTCTGGGATAACTTGTCCTCCCTGTGTTCCACAATTGAAAGCTACCGGGTTCAACCAGGCAATTCCCTTTGGTGGAATGGAGCAATGTTACTCGGCGTAGATGACTACTGACTGAACATCTTCTGGAGCTGGAGGAATTGTCAGCTGTTGATAAGCGTACTCAACTCCTTCATGAACCAAGACATTCTTGACAGCGTCCAGACTCACCTTGGCCTCAACAATCCAATTCATCCCAAGCAGCACATCAAATCCTGCTCCTGGTAAAACTACAGCTGAAGTCTTGATCATGGTATTTTTCCATTTTATTACCACCTCATGAAACACGTCTTGTTTAATAGTTGTAACTCCATCTGCGGAAGATAAAGTCAAAGTGATCAATCTTGATGGGTCCATACCATGTTTATGGACAAAGTTCTTTGATACCGCTACCCCAGCACAACCTGGATTGTATACTGCCTTTGCTGGGATACCATCAAGCAAAATATCCAGAAGGATAACCCCTTGCAATGCCCACACAAAATTTTTTGCAATCAATAATGCAGGTATGCTCTGGGCCACCTTCTTACGCCATTCCACTTCTTTGAGTCAATCCACGCTCAACTGGACCCGCACAGGCTGCCACATAATCTCCCCATCTTCCTTCATACCCAAGCGCACATCCAATATCCACTCACCTGGAGAGGCGTCTGGACTTCCCTCAGGAAGAGTTGGACAAGAGACATCAATTTTCTGTACAGGTGGCTCCACTGGTTTGCTGGCGCTTTTCCTGTACTCCTTCAAGGCCTTTCCAGATCAAAGTCTCATTCTCCCATTATTCTCCAAATTACTGAGCTCAGGTTGGGAGACACCTAAGCCCGCCTTTATTTTCCTGAGTCCTTAAACATAAGGTTGTGGTGTTCCTTGTCAAATTCTGCACAACTGGGACATTTCCCAGAAAAATGGCCATCTTTCCCACAGATCCAGCATCCCTTTGCCATGGGAAACTTACACGCCTGTTTAAATCTAGACATGCAATCCTTATCTGAGGGACTTCTAGGACAACTGGTTCTCTTTTGAGAACCTTCCCCTGCAGCCACATGAGCTCCTACTCTTGAGTGCAGAGAACTGTGGGGAGAACCACCAAGATCCCATTCCATTTGAATGACCTTTTGAACAAGTTTTGACCATGATAACTTCTCACAACGCAGCATAGAAGCCTGAGTTCTCAACCTGGGCCACTTCCCAGTGAAGAAAGCATCCTTCACCAGATCCTGATTGCGTTCCACATCCACAAAAGCTAAGAGCTCTTACATTTGTGAAAGATACATTGACACCGTTTCATGGCCAGCTTGAGTGACGTCTTGGGCTTTCTGCAGAGCATCACCATGTCTGAGGGTTACCGTTTAACTGGCTTGAAATTCCTCCAACAACGTGGTACAATTGTTGCCTTTACGTCTTTCAAACCACTTGAAGCAGGCAGGACCTGTAAGAACTTCCAACCAATGACATTTCTCATCATCCTCCAGACCAGAGGCTTGGATAAGGAAACCCTCTAGGAAAGCGTTTCCTTCCTTTGGATTTCCAGAAAATGGTGACATTTTGGCAAGCATAGACTGGACTCCTTTCACCATGGGTTTCTTCTGCCCCTGCGTTGGGCTCTGTGGCAGATCTAGGTCCAACCAGTCCATCCTGCCATTATCCTACCCTTGACTCTTATTCCCATTACCTTCCTTTGACAAAGCTTCAAAGAGCTTTGTCTCCAGAGAGGCAATTTTATGGGACAACGCTTTGTTATCATCCCACCAACGGGCCATGATCTCAACACTCTTTTCCTTCCTTGTCCTTAAAGCCTCAATTTCACAATTTGCCTTTGCTTTCACTTGTTGTAAGATTTTGTCACATCCTACTAACAGGTTCCAGGAATCCCACACATAGATTTGGTTTCCTTGGACAGGAGCCCTTCTTTTGCAAAGTAATCAGAGTATAACTCTTTAAATGCAGCCTTTACTTCCACCAAGGACTCCTCAGGCACAGTCTTGGTGACCTCCAAGCTTGCCCAAGCTTCCTCCAACAAACTTGTAGGAACCTCTTTCCTGGCAGAAGCAGTTTCCATGCAAAGTACTCCAAATTTGGCCCTTTCAAAATTTAACAAAGAAGACATAATAATTGAAAAGATAGTTGAGGGGAAAGCGTCAAAATTGACAATATATATTTATTAAAGTATAGCTGTTTTTGCTTATATACCATTCAGGGCATATTTGGCTGAAAACCCCTCTGGTTCCTGAATCAACCTATGATTCATCTCATGTGATCTATGACATTTGAGTCATCCAAACCTAGATCTTTACCTAAAAGATCTCCAATATTTCTCAACCTATGAGAATCAACCTACAATGGGAAGAGGTCACCTGACTCCATCCATCCCAATGTACCAATTCAGCATGGAGCTTCCTCAGCCCCTGGCGCCAAAACCCTGTGGATTAATCATCCCAAAACTCAGCTATTTGTGTTCCAACTGGGAACCAGCTGATCAGCCCTGAATTCCTAGGCATCCTTGCCTTTATCTAGTTATCTTTGCATTTAATGGTTTTCTTGCCTTAAAACCCATTAAAACATTTTGAAACTCAAACCAGGCGCCACTGCGGCGCCCAGGAACTTTCCCAGGCGGCGCCACAACACCCCAGCGCCTCAGCAGCTGAAAGAATTTGATAGCAGCGCCTTGGCGCTTTGCAAATCCATTAGGCGGCGCTTTTAACCCAAAATTTGAGGGTTTAATTATGGTTGACCTTAACCAAACTTCTTGACATAGTCAAGACAATTTAACCAATATAATTAAATCCTCATTAATTATATTCCCATGTATTTATCTATTAATCTTCCGAATTAATTAAACCGTTTTTGAGACACCCAGTCTCCCAGATTGACTCAGCCAGTCTTGCCTTCTGTTATTTTATTGAGCCTAGATATCCAGTTTTCAGGAATCTTAACCTTAAGACTTCCAATCCAACCTATCTACATGCAATAATCAGAAAAACATAGATACTTTATATTTTGGAGCATTTATTTGGCTAAATACTCAATAGTGACTGTTGTACAGTCACAACTACATGGACTGATAACTTGGTTACTCCATCAGTTATGATGTAGTCTGGAGTGCCATAGTCAGCTATGATTGCTTTGTTAATGAATTGGTCTATTGTCTCTGCTTTATGGTTCTTTGTTGCCCAGCAGATGGGCCAGCATGTGGCAAAGTTGATGGCCACAATTAAGAAACGTTAGTTTGTCTTTGTTTCTGGGAAGGGGCCCACTACGTCTAGCCTCCAAACCTTGAATGGTTCAGGGTCATGTACTGGGTTGACCGTTGGCTGGGGAGCCTTTGTGCTGGTGTATTTATTGCACACTGTGCACTTTTTTCAGAACATCAACTATATCCTGTTTGAGGTTGGGCCACCATACTATCATTTTTAATGTGAGGTATAGGTTGTTAGCCTTTGTATGTCCTAGTAGGCAGTGATGTCTTAATATGGTGTCAACTCTTTGTGCAAGTGGGATGTAAGGGACATGTTTGTTGTTAATGATTTAGTATACACTGCCATTTGATACAGGAAAATACTTTTTGTTCCTTACTAATGTATCATGGGTCAGTTGGTGTGTTGAGGGGTGTTTCCCTTTGGTTTTAACTCAGTGTTGTACAAGTTTGGCCAGTCAGGGTCCAGGTGGTCAGGATAATCCTCTCTAGGCTGACATAGTCTAGAGAGAGCATCAGCAGTGACCAGCTCTCCCCCTTTTTGTATTAGATGTCCAAATTGAGCTGCTCTAGCAGGGACGTCCATTTGGCTTGTTGCCGTGCAAGTGTGTTCTGAGTTTGAAAATAGATTAAGGATTTATGATCAGTTAGTACTTGTACGTTTAAATGTCCTTCTAAGTAACATCTCCATTTCTTGCATGCATGATATATTGCTAGCAATTCCGGCAACAGCGCCCATGTTGACACTAAAATGTCAACAGTGGCCATGTTGGCACTTTTAATTTTGACACTATAGTAAAGTGACAACCTGGTTTTACTAAATGTTGTTTCCTGGATGCTGACACTTTTTTAATTAACAAAACACTTTACCCTTAACATTTTTAATATAAAAAATTATTTTAAAAAACATTATTATACTAAAATGACCCCAGAGAGATCAAAACTGCAATAAAAAACGTGAGTAATAAGTAAAAGGAGATTTAAGCAAGTATTTTTCAATTTACTATGTAATTTACACTCTTTATTATAAAATTATCTTTTATTCCCATAAAAATTAAAATTCCAATGAACCAAAAATAAAGATATTTTATATATCATAATAACTACAAAATATAAAAAAAATCTAATTTTTTTATTATACTTTATATAAGCATAACTGAAAATATCTCATAGCTTAAAGATAAATTAACAAAATATAAGATATTTCTTACAAAACCACATTGAAACTGTATCTGAAACTTATCATTTATACTTTTTATTGACCACCTTCTGCATGTTCTCCTGGTAGTCTTGCTCCTTGAACTTCTGCTTCTTGGGGGCCACCCAGTTGGCCAGGTTGTGGAACTTGGAGACAGTCCGGGCCTGCTCCTCTTGTAACTTAGAGAAGAATTTGTTGTACTTGGGGTTGGTCCCAAACTTCACCTTCAGGTGCTTATTCCAAACCTCAAGGCTAGAGGTGGTCTTCATCTACCCCTTGAGGCAGGCGCCTTGACAGTTCCAAGGGGCAGTGGCTCCACTCTTACCTCTCTAGGCAGTCACCTTCTTGCCCACCCATTGGCGCTGAAAGTAATCCAGGTAGCCTTTGAAGATGGTGGAGTGCTTCTTAATATAAGCGTCTTCCAGGAGGGCCTCAAAGCCAAGCCCAGTATGCTCCGGGCGCACAAAAGCCAAGGTAGCAAACTGAGTCAGGGTAAAACGGCACTTCCCCTTACCATTGTTAAGATACTTCTCAAAAAGGTCCTTCTCACTCTTGAGATTCTTGACAAGGGCCTGCCTAAAATGGAAGAAGCAGCCCTGGACTTCTCCATCAAAGGTGGCCTGGAAGGCTTTGAACTGAGCCTGCTCAAAGTCCATTATGATAACCTTTGGCCCAAGTGAGCGTGCATGAGCTAGCTGCTCAGCGGCTATGGTTGACTCATCCTTCTCAGCGGAGGAGGGATTTGCCCTTGTGGCGTGAGTGGGAGGGGGAGCTGGTTGATGGGAAGGGAGCTCAAAGCATTGCAGACAATTTTAAACGCTCTGGTGTAGACTTCAGTCTTGGCACCAGGAAGGAGAAAGAACACAAGGGGAATGACCTGGTCATTAAACTGCCCATGCAGGACCCAAAGCTCCTTGAATAGGGAGGGGCAAGTAGCAAATGTGCCGTTGCACAGCCAGGTGATAGCAGTATTCAGCTGCTCCAGGCTTTGGGTTATAGCATAGGCCACAATCCTATCTTCCACTCCCTGCCCATTGTCATAGAGCAGGAAAATCTCACCATCCTCCGTCTTCTTGAGGGCATCTGTGAGGATAAGGTCCTTGATGCTAGTGGCACTCTTAGCCAGGGGATTGGAGGCTTGGCGTCTATCACTTACAAACTTGAACAACTGATTGTGAGTTGGAACCCTCTTCAAGTTGGTTGGGGAGAGGTAATTGCAAGCAATCAGGGCCAGCTGGGTGACGGAAAGATCTTTGGAGGTGGGCATCACCTGGACGAGATACCACTTGAGAAGGCAGGCTATGGTGGTGTTGGGCATAATGCAGGTATGCTTGCCCTTGATGGTTTGGACCAGGTCCCAGCGCTCAGTGTTGAGCCGCACTGGGCAGGAGCAGTCCTCACAGGTGTAATGGCGGCTCTTGAAGCCCTGGTTGGCATTGTTGCAGCTGAAGATATACCCATTGGCCACCACATGCCAGCCCACCCTTTACACTCATGCTTGGGAAGTATTTGGGCAAGGAAGAGGGAACCTTGAATTTGCTGTCAACATTGCAGATGTTGTGGGCCAACAGAGAGTCCCAAGGGCCAGCAGGAGCATGGCGGAAGCCAGGGAAGTAATTGGGGCAGGGCTTTGAATCATCCCCAGATGAGCTTAAAGGGGGGGTTTGGTGGGGGTGGGGAAGCAGAAGGGGGCTTATTGTGGTGCTCCTCATGTGCAGGAGACTTATCTTTGGGAGGGGTCTTTTTGCCTTGCTGCTTCTTCTTGGTTGGCTCCTCATCAGAAGCCAAGTTGTAGAAACTGTGCTCTGTAAGAGAGCCATCAGTTTTCTCTCCCCCAGTGAAGTGAGCAGGGCTCTTCTCAGGAGAGGGCTCAGAGGAGGGCTTTGGTGAGGGCTTTGGGGATGGTTTGGGGGTGGCCTTCTTTGATGATACAGGCTTCTTTTTGGTGGCTTTGGTGGGCTTAGCGGGACGCTTGGTTACTTTGGGCTATTTGGAAGTGTTCTTATCCTAAAATAATAAGTAAAAGGGTTTAAAATAAAGCAATTCATTTAAAAAACAAGAAAAACAACTTAAAATCATAATATATAAAAAGTAAACTTTATATGGCTTTTCTTGGCATTTAAAAGTTAAAAAAATACTTGTATAGGTTTTAATTTATTATAGTTTTAAATAAAAAAAATTAAAAGTTAAGATATTTATGTGAAAGTATTATATTTATAAATAGATTTTATTTTAAAAATTAAAAAATATGAAAGAGCAAAGTCAAAAATACAACATATCAAAAAATGAGAAGTTTCTATTATGTAAAACATAAAGTTTTATGTGAGAACTGAAAAGCATTGACATTATGAGTGATGATTAGTAAAAAAAGCTGAATTCTCACTGTTGATTACAAAAATTGTAGACATTATATTTGACAACATTGTCACTGTTGACATTTTTTTTAAAAATTTACTATGTTTTTTCATAGTACGCTTTTTTAAATTTAAGCAGGCTAGCAAAAATTAACTGTTTTCTGTGTGTTTTTGTTCACATATAAAAATTAAAAAAAAACATAAAAATAAGTAAAAAAAGTATCAAGGTTCTTTATTTATTTATTAAAAATTATATTTTTTTTGGGGGGGGGGGGGGTAATATGATATTTTACCATTGTGCTTATATGAAGTTGTTAAGAAGTTGTATTCAAGTATTGAAAAGGGTAAAGTGTTGACAACATCACTTACAGCATTCTTTATATGAGGTGACATATTAATCTAGGCTTAATCACGCCACTCTAATTTGCTTAACTCCACCCTGGGGGATGATCACAAGCAAATAAACAACATTTACAAGTTTCTACATTATTTTTAATAATAAATTCTATAGTAACTTACATAGTAACTCACGCTTAAATTATTGGATCACTGTTAGCCACCAATCCACTTAATATATTAAAGCCGTAATAAGTGCCACAATAATATTTATAACATGAACATTTCAACAATCAAATGTATGTGCACTGTCTTTTTCAATATAATAATTCAATAAAAAAATATTTTTAAATGTGCACTTGTTTTTTTACTGTAGATGCTTCAGTTTTGTTATTAAAAATAAGTTTGGCTTAAAAAGTGTTGACTTGACACTTTTACGTTGTGAAAACAAATAAAAAATAAACTAATTTTCATTAGTAAAGTAAAGGAAAAATCAGGTTAAATCAAGTTTTTTATTAATCTTAATATTAAATTGTGTCAAGATGGCCACAATTTTGTTGTGTTTTCTGGGTTTGCACCCCTGAATACTTAAAAAAAAGAATTAAGCTAGCGCAACTAGCAAAAAACATAAGAGATTTAGAGTTTTGAGTCAACAGTGGCCATGTCAACAAAGTGTCAACATGGGTGCTGTTGTTGCAATTCCTTGCCGTGTATTGGGTATCTCTGCTCAGTGTTAGTCAGCTTTCTGCTTTTGTACCATACTGGCAGGAAGTCTTGCTGCCCTGGCTGGCAGATGTGCAGGACTGCGCCAATGGCAGTGTCACTGGAATCCAACTCAAACTTGTAGCACCCATTGTTGTTAGGGTATTGCAAGATTGGTGCTTTAATCAAAGCTTGTTTTAATAGTTGGAAATTATTGTCACATTCTGGTGTCCAGATGAATTTATTTTTGGCATTACCCTTGATTAAGTCATTGATTGATGTGGTGAGTTTTACGCAGTCTTTGATGTATTTCCTTAGGTAAGCTACCATTCTGAGAAAGCATCTAACTTGTTTAAAGGAGGTGGGGCATTGCATGTTATTTATGGCTTTTATTTTGTCTGGATCTGCTTTGATACCACTGTCAAAAATAATTTGGCCCAAGAACAGGAGTTCCTTTTCCATAAATTAGCACTTACTTGGTTTTGTATAAAGTTTGTGCTTTGCAAGTCAATTGAATGTCTTGTGGACATGAGTGAGGTGTGCTTCTTTTGTTTTTGAGAATATGATCATATTGTTGAGGTAGCATAATGTATTTGAGAGGCCATTTAGCGCTTGGTTTATCATGATGACAAATGTTGTAGGAGCGTTGGTATCCCAAAGTTCATCACTCTACACTCAAAGGATCCAAATTGAGTACGGAACACATTATTTGGTATGTCTTTTTCCTTTACTTCAACCTGGTTGTAGCATGAGGGTAGGTCAATTTCGGAGAAAAAGTTGGCTCCTGAGAGTCTTGCAAACAGATTATCTATGAGTGGAAGGGGATATATATTCTTTAAGGTGCTTGCATTTAGTGCTCTGTAGTTGGTTACTAGACACAGAGTGCCTTCCTTTTTCTTTATAAAGAACACTGCTGCCCCCAAGGGGATTCTGATGGACAGATGAATCCTTTTGCTAGATTGTCCTCAATATGGGGTTTGAGGGCTTGGGTCTCCATGGGAGAGAGTCTGTAGAGGGATGCAGGTTTAGGAATGGCTTTACATAGGTTGATGTTATGTTTGACCTCTCGTTTTGGGGGGGTAACTCTGTGAGTTCTTCTTTGAATACATGAGTGTATTCATTTAGGAGTGCTGCAAGTTCTGGGCATTGGATCTTTTGTGTTTGTATACTATTAAATTTGGAGTACCTCATTATGTGGAGGGTACTGTCTTTGGTTAGATGTTTAGAGTCATCTTAATTTATGACTTAAACAAATACTGTGTCTCTTAGAATGATTATTGGGTTCTTTGAGGATGTTAAAATTGACTCTGTTGTGTTTAATGGTCATGGTTTTTGTTTCCCAACATACACTGGTGTTGAGCAACTTGTGTTATTGCTGGTATGTTCAAAGCTACAGATATATGTTAGCCTTGCCAATGTACTCTACCTAATCCTATGCAAGAGCACTACAGACTACAATAGAATAGAACTTTGAAGATAATTATGTTTATTGAAACTGGAGTACAATCTAGCCAGCAGCTGCAATCTATCCAGGTGTAACTAAGAACTTGTTTTTGTCCTTTAAGGCGTCTATATCAATATATACTGCAACAACCCTTGTTCTTGTCCTTTCAGACAGTTCCCAGTGGCTACCTTTGCAATAGGTCCTTTTTGCTGGCTGCGCCTATCCTGATTGGCTGTCCTTGGCACATGTGTTGCTATTGGCCTTGACATGTGTACATGGCACTTCAGCTACAGCCTACACTCTTCTTGAGCTAGCCTACTGTTGTTTGTTGGTTGGATGTATCCTACACGCCTATTATTGCACTATAAAACTTTGCCATATTTAGTTGATGCTTAGAAATGGTCCCTGTTCAGCCCTCTCACATTGGAAGGTGGAATTCCAGTATTCTGTTTGTAGGGCTCAATCGGTGATCCTTTTCTTGCTGGAAATCCTTCTGCTTATTAATGCAATGGGTTGAATTGGGGATTATACACTGTATAATAGCAGACTCAATCCAGTATCAACCTGTGGATTATTGGCTGTGTAATGCTTACCCAAACCAATAGGAAGCTTGATTATATGCCGTATAATGCTGACCCAAACTCGGTATTTCTATGACCTTTGTGCATCACTTGTTTGATATGATCATAAACATCATCAGGATGGGTAAGGCTGATTTGATACAACGTCCAGCAGGATGGTATGGGTGATATAAAGTTGATGATTTAGTGATTACACACCATGTAATCAATGATAATCAATATATTGGCTAACATTTATACGGTGTATAATAGCCATATCAACTAGTAATTATACGGTGTGTAATAACACATCAGAATGATACTCATAGATAATACAGCATAAAATTATTGCATCTATCTTAATAGACTAACAATTATATGGCGTGTAACTGCTGTATTGATTATAACATATTAGTGATTATACGGCGTATAACTGCCATATCATTCATAATACATTAGTGATTACACGGTGTATAATTACTAAACTTAATAGAGTATCAGTCTAGTGATTCTACGGTGTGTAACTGTAATGATCTGCATGCAATGATTAGCCTGATTGTTTGTGGTCAATCAGCCTAACCTCACATTTCCCCCCTCTTGACCATAAATAGGGATGGTAAGAAGAGAGTCAGGCATAATTGCTTTTTCAACAACCTCCTCCCGCCTCAGTACCAAAGAAGAGTACCAGTAGTTCCTGGCCACCATGACAGAGGAGCGCCAACAAGAATTCCATTATCAGAGTAAGGAGGTATGGCGTCTCCAATTCTACAGTTGGCGTTCCTTACGTGTTTACAGGGATGATACTTGCTCAGAGTTGTCCTTGGCCACCACTGTGGTGACCAATCCCTTTCAGCGCCCCCAGTCTGATCCTGGAGCAAGAAGTCAAACAGGATAGTTGTCCTCTTTTGGCAGCTGGGGGTGCATTTGGGCTACCTCTGTGGACTCAGAGATCTGGCAGGCCAGGGCCGTTGTTCCCCTCCCATCTGCCGTGCATTATACTCCTGACCCAGCTTGCTGGGTTCTGTGGTCTTCATCTACAATCCTAATCACACGGACTTTGAGGTGAATGGCCTGTTTTAAGGCTATGATCTTCTAAGTGAGTTCCTCTTTTTCTTCTGTCCTATGACCAGGGGACAGATGTCCACTCCTGTCTTTGTCACTCCAAACAGTATCATCCTCCTGCTGTTTGTTCTGTGGCTCTTTGCAAGCTGGCCTGGCCTCTGGAGGGGGTCTTAGTGGAGCCGCCTTGCTCCAATGTGGCATTGTATGCCAAGTACACACAGGTGATTAACTTCAACTGTGCGGTGTTGTGGGTCTGGTCTTGTGCTTGGGGGCCCAGTCCCAACTCTACTTGTCAGTGGGGTCTTTGGCATATGGATAATCAGCACAATTGGCTTGCAGCAGCCATCAACTTAACCTTGGAAAAGCTGGAGACTGGGGATCCCGCCTGTGGGGTTCCTGATCACCAGTCCCCAAGTGTGTCCTGGATTGTATCCAGGGACCAGCTGGAAGGGATTGTCATTATCTAAAAAGAGAAAATGTATCTCAGAAATTTGTATAGGGGTTGAAATGGGCTTTTATTCCTTCTCAGAAAAAAGATCCCCTTAGAAACCTTCTGGTATATGTCCCAGGGGGTCAAGGAAACAATATGGATTTGCCAATACTTGGAGTCTTCCAATAATATCTTGGCCTTCTTGTACTTGGTCTTTGGCTCCTGCTCCTTGGTCTTGAGCTCCTGCACTTTGGTCTTGTGTTCCTGCACCTTGGTCTTGGGCTCCTGTGCTCCCATCTTGGCCTCCTGCAATCTATCCTGGCTCTGGCTTCCTATCCTTGGTCTTTTGTTCCTTCTGTAGCTTTTGTTGCCTTTTTAATCCACTTGATCCAGTCCCTGAAGAGTCTCAGATAGCTCCCCCTTTTATAGCCCCTTGTTTCAGACCAAAAACCTCTCTTAGAACTCTGGTTCTTCAAAGCTTAAACTATCCTGTTTTTCTTCTTCTATAATATATTAAACCTTTAAACTTACTTCAGCCAATAAAAGCCCTGAATTTTCTACTTCTGCTCCTCATTTCTTAGGCTTTAACTCTTAACTAAAGCCCTTAAAACACTGATCAAATAGACTCTGGCTTGCAGCCAATCACACACCTTGATTCAACAGTTTTGCCAAAAAGGTTTCCCTGGATGACCCTTCCTTGACCCTGGTTCAAACCTGAGGCTGTCTTGCTCCAGGTAAACAACTGCTCCGTGTTTTGAACGGTTTTGTTGTAATTCCTGTCACATTCCCCAGCAAATCTTGTGCACTTTCACATATGTTTTACTTAGGAAAATTTTGACCCCTCAGTTTTTCAACGTTTCTCCATGTATCTTTCAAAGTTTTGCAACTTTGAACCTGCTTGCTGCTTGTTCTTTTGCCTCTCTTAGCTGTTCTTGGCAAAATTTGCTCTTTTGCCCTTAAAGTTTCTCTGTTCTTCTTCCAGCTTCTTTCTGGCTCATTTCCTCTTTAATTCTTCTTCTTAAAATAATATATAGTTAAACAAGCTATATATTATTTTTCATCCTCTTTCTTTTTATTATATGATTTTAATCCTTTTTTAATTATAATCAGGCATTATTTAACTAATATTTAACTGCTTCTTTTTATCTATTTTCCTCTCAAAAGCCACTAAAATCAGCTCCTCCAGCCTCTGTATCTAGTCTGGCTAGTTCATCCTCTCAGCTCTTCAGTTTTTTAGCACCAACTTCTTGTCCTTTGTTCATCCTGCTTTTTGATCAGCTAGTCCTGCATCCAAAATCTTCCTGTCCTTCAACTTCTCCTCAACCTGTTCCTCAACAAATCCTCACTAAGAACCTCCTTTGTTTCTTCTACACACTGAACCATATTGGTTCCCACAATTCAATATGAAATGAACAGTCCATCAACTAGCCTTCACTGTGACTAAACAGTCCCTCTTGCTAGTTTTCTCTGTTAATTCTGTGAACCACCTCAGTTCTTTATCTCAGTCCCCATTACCAGAACTTGTAGACCCAGGTATGAGTCTACATTGAACTGGCGTTTGACTGGGCCCTTGCAAGTGGTAATCCACTTAGGCAATTCAGCCATAGATCAATGTCTATGTGTTGTCTTTACTCACCCAGGTGATTAAGTCTGGGCTTTCAGTCACAGAGTAATCAGCTCCACTTTCCAGAGGCCTGATCACACCAAGTTCTGCAGCTTGCTTTCCCAAGCAAGCCACCTTGGTGACACCTCTGAGCAAATCTATACCCTCCAATGCTCACCTTGGGTTTCACCAAAGCTCCCATGGAGGCATAAACAAGGACACCTTACCAGTCCATTAGGTAGGATGCTTGCTCACAGACCTCCCATAAGCGTATTAGGGTATGTTGAGCCCTCAGAGCTCTTCCCCTCCCTGGCAGCCTGTGTTACCTGACAGGGGTCCAAAACCTACTCCCCCAGACAAAGTTCCCTGCTTGCTACTTCAGTCTTCACCCTTCTGCAGCCACAGTTTCCTGCGGGGTGAAGAACTATAGCCCCAAGCAGCCAATTTCTTCTGTTGGGTGGAGGCAACATCTGCCTCTGGTAGTTCTATGTTACCTACCAGGCAGGCCTTACTTACTCTAGTAGACCATGTTACCTACTAGGCTCACCCTACTTACCCCTAGTAGCCCTATGTTACCTACTAGGCACACCTTCAATGACCAACCAAACTTTTGCTTGGCCAACATTAGCCCTACCTGCAAACCATCAAACATGTGGATCATCACACCGCCCAGTATCTCCCTCATATGGCTTTGCTGGGGAACCTTTTCTTAGTGCTGAAGCCTTCACTTCCTTGAGGTTCCCTGGCCCAGATGCAGGCCATCTTGGAGTTTTACCAATGTGAAGTGCTGCACCACTAACAGGGTCTTCTGGACAATTACCCCTCCAAAGGGTTTATAGTGGAGTGCCTGGTGTTGGGGGCGTGCTTCCCCATTGAGTGTGGCCTGGGTTGCTTAGCAGATGGGGAGCTGGCCCTGTCAGTGCCCATTATGCACTGAGAGCGGCTCTCTCCTGAGGTGTGGCATATGTGGCTCCGGAACGTTGTTGTCTTATATCAGGTGGTGGCCACCCATGCTTTTGGTGACTATGTGAAGGTACCACCCACAATGTCCCTGAGGAGCCTGAGGAGGGCACTCACTAATAAAGATTCATAGGACTAAGTCCTCTTTTGATATAATGCACTCTATATATTTTTTATATTACATATCTTTTTATATTTTTATGTCTTTTATATCTTTTTACTTATTTATACCTCTTTGTATTTTTTTGCTATGGATTATATGATATGCTTATATTACTTGTGTTATTTTCTTTTATGACAAGTTTGGATAATGTTTAATTAGGTTCTTCCTTTGGGGTGCATAATGGAAAAAGAAACTTTGTGTGTATGCAGTTGAATATGCGTCCACTATCCTTATCCTTGATGGTGTAGGCAACAAGTGAGGTCTTCTCCATGATCTCAAAGGGACCTACCCATAGTTTGTCTAGTTTTTGGGATCTACCTGCCCCTCAAGTGTTGCAGAATGCAACCCTCCCTACCTCATAAGAAGGCAATGGGGCTCTATTATTGGAGTCCCCCACAAATATGGCTTGGGTCTTGATAGCTGTGTTTCTAAAAGCAGATGCCTGCAATTTGATGAGGGTGTTGGCTAGTTGTCCTAGATACCAATTGTAAGAAATTTGCCCAGGGTCACCAGTGGCTAAGTATAGAACGGGAGGGATGGCAGGGTGGCGGCCATACATCAGTTGAAATGGAGATGGTCCTGTGGTAGAGTGAAGTGAGATGTTGTACACAAACACTGCTGCTCCCAAGTACGTTTCTCAGGATGATGTACAAAATGAAGCTAATTTCTTGAGGATCTGGGTTAGGGTACCATTGACTTGTTCTACCATCCTGTTGTTTTCCGGATGGTATGGAGTGAAGAGTACCCCTTAAACTCCTATGAGGTTGTTCACTCTTGATATTACAGAGGCTGTAAAGTTAGTCCCATTGTCTGAGAGCAGGAACTGTGGGCAGCCATGGCAGAGTACGATGGCATCCAAGACAAATTGTGAAGTAGAATGCCCATCTACCTTCCTTAGAGGCTGGGCTTCCACCCACTTAGTGAGATGATCTATATCCACTATCACATAACTAAAGCCAGGCCTGCTACGTGGGAGTGGTCCCACTACTTCCATTGATACAGTATGCCAGGAAAATGAGGTTGTACTATCCAGTAAGTTGTGCTTTTCCTAAGTGGCTTGTTCCCTTAGCACTTGATACAGCAGTTGATTGTCTCTTGGATGTTGAAATTCATTGATTCCCAGAAGTAGGTGCAAGACAGGATTTCTTTGGTCTTCCAAAAGGCACCATGACCTGTTGCCTTATGAGTGGCTGTAACAATGCTAGTCCTTTTGGAGGAAGGAGGGAATATGTGTTCCTTACCATCTACCAGCTTGTATAGCACACTATTACGTAGTACTGTATCCTTTCAAAGGTCCTGTAGGATATGCTTCACTTTCTTGGGCTTGTTGCTAAACTTCCCAGTCATCATTTTCTGGTACAGCTGATCTGCTAATGGGCTCACCAGGGCCATGGTGGGTAAACAGGATAGGCAGTCTTTGTTCTGGTGCTTGCTGTCAGGGCGGTGAAGGATCTTGTAATCCAAGGCCTGTAGTTTCAACGCCCATCAAGCAAGTTGGCCTTATGGTTCCTTGAGGCTCTGGAGCCAAGCTAGGGACGCGTGGTCTGTGACTACTGTGAACCGTACACCATAGATGTAGACCCAAAATTATTTGCATGCATAGATGACTGCCAGGCATTTGTGCTCTGTCACTGTATAGTTGCGTTTGTGGACGTTTAGTGTCCTACTGACATAGGCTACAGGGTGTTTGAGTCCCTTATTGTCAAGTTGGGATAGTACAGCCCCAACTGCAGTAAGTGAGGCGTTGGTGTGGATCACAAATAGTCTCTTAAAGTCTGGGTACATCAGAACAGGGTCGCTTGACAAGGCCAAGTGTAACTTGTTAAAGGCTCCTTGGCATTATTTACTCTATACAAAGTCAACTCCTGATTTCAGCAAGTGGAAGAGAGGTTCTTCAATGGCTGCAAAGCGGGGGATGAAACGTCAATAATAACCAACCATTCCCAAGAATACTTTTACGTCACGTTTTGACTCAGGTTGCTTCATCTTAGATATGGCTTTGATTTTCGCAGGTTGGGGACGCAGGCACTGACTATCTATGACAAAGCCCAGATATTCCAACTGGTCCTTGAAGAACTGGCATTTGCACAGCTTTATCTTAAGATTGGCGGTTGCTAGCCTCTTGAAAGCCTCTTCCAGGGGAGCTATATGCTCAGTGAAGGTCCTAGAGAAGACATTGATGTTGTCCAAGTATACTAGGACACAGGAGAGTTTAAGGTTGCCAAGGATAGTTTCCATTGCACACTGAAAGGTTGCAGGAGCATTGCACAGCCCTTGTGGCATCCTTATTGATTGGAATAGTCCTTGTGAGGTTATGATGGCACAATTTTTTGCTCTTCAGGGGGTAGTTTGATCTGCCAGTAACCCAATATGAGGTACATGGCAGAGAAGTACTTGGCACCCCCAAGGCAATCTAATGTGTCATCTATGCAAGGTAAGGGGTATGAGTCCTTTTTAGTGACCTTGTTGAGGTGTTGATAGTTGATTAAAACTTGGTTAGAGCCATATTTCTTCTTGACAATCAGGATAGGAGATGCCCAAGGACTTTTGGACAGAACCAACATGCCTTGTTTCAGCAGTTTGCTGACTTCTTCTTTGACAACTTCTTTATTTCTTTTAATTGTTGTATAGGGCGCATGTGGATTGGAGGAGTGGTTCCTGTATTGATGTGGTGGGTTAATCCTTTAGCAAACCCAGATCATGATCGCTTTCCGCAAAGATTGAGAAGTCCTTTTTGAACAGCAAAGATGCCCAAGCTTGCTCCTCAGGACCAAGGGAGGAAAGGTCAGCTAAGGGGGTAGTCAGATGGACTGCTGGTCCAGGTTTGTCTGGTATACCCATTTCCTTGAATGTACCAAATTCCTTAGCCTCATATAGTTCCTCTGTGGGGTAAAAGTGTAAGAAGCCTACCACTTGGTCTTTCTTGGTAGAAAGTGTCTTCTTTGTGAGGTTGGCCAAGAGAACGTGTATCTCCTGCTGGCCTGGGGTAATAATGCCCAGCACAATGCACAGCTCAAAGCAAGAACGGCCCCAGGGTTTGATGACCTCTGCATATAGCCCTTCAGGGATAACCACAAACAACCCAGTCTCTGCAATCTTCTGGTGTCCAGGCTTTAGGGAAAAGGTGGACCTGGTCCTCAGCAGAATACCCTTATGTTCCTGAATCTGTGTAGGAGGTTTACGCCTGTGTTTCCCAGAAAGTTTGTATTCTACAGGGACAATTCCGTTGGTGTAAGCCAGATTGACAAATTTGCAGGGCCTGGGAGCGGTGTCATGACCTTCCTTACTGAAGAACAAGGGTAAGGTCTGACCAAGGATTTCAAAGGTGGCGAGACTTCAATGTGTCATGACACCATATTTCACCAGGAAGGAGGTGCCTATGAGGAAATTGTAGGTGTTGTTTGGCAAAACAACTGCAGGGGCAGACACCGCAATGGAGCCAAATTGCATAGGTAGTGCACTGTATGCTCCCACAGAGTATGTGGGTTCCTTGCCAGCTATACCAAAGGGTAATCTATAGTCCACATCTGGGGCTATACCCAATTTCTTCACCATCTTAGTGAAGATGATATTAAATGGAGCACCGCTATCCACTATGGCTTGAATGAAATGTTTGTTAACTGATATGTCAATGTAGGTACAATCAATATAAGAGTCATTGAGGCTTTTTAATGTGTGTATACCATTCTCCTCATTGCTCTCCAAGGTGCAGAGCAAACTTTTGCAGACATTGGGGCATGCAGACTTAAGCTCCTCCAGGGGGAAAGCTACTTGGATCAACTTTAAGTTTGGGGTGTTGTTGGAGCATGGTGAGCAATGATTTTCCCTGGCATCCTGTAACTGGGCTGCATATGGCTTCGAGACTTCAGCCAGGGCAGCCTCTTCTTTCTTGACTTTGCTTTGGGATCAGGTAGTCACTGCATACAGGTTGTTGGCTACAACTATATGGATTGTGTATTTGTGTAGCTCATTGGGACAGTGGTCTTTGGGGTCAGGTTCAATGGGAACGTTGAGGGATTTGGCAGAGGTAGAATTTCCCTCTTCTACTCCGCCTCGGCTTTTCCCTTGGTTGTGCTAGCAGAATGGGATTGTACCACATGCACCTTCTTGGAGTTGGTTTGATACTTTGATTTCCAGTATCCTGCTGTGTTATAGGCAATGCAGTAAGGACCCTTCACATCAGGAGGGTGTACAGAGGACTTTGTGGGGTCCTCTTTCTGGAAGCAGGGCTTTGCATAGGTTGGCTTTGGCTGCTTGGACTTGGGTCAGTTGGGAAGACCAAACGTTTTGGCATGACTATGGGGGCATTCCACAACTTCCAACATATCCTTGCCTTTGGCGTAGGCAGGGGCCATTGCTCTATGGAGCTCTTTGTACAGGTGATTGGCCTGCTTCATTGCAGCGCGGGTATCAAAGGTGGAGACTGTACCAGAGCCAAGGAGCACCAGCACATCATGGTAGAATTGTTCCGCAAATTCCTGCAGAGTTTTTCCTGGAGCAAACTTTATGGCGCCAAATTTGGACTTCCTGGTGAATAGGATATCCTCTCCACCAAACTCCTCCAGCACAGCTTGTCTAGCCTCTTGATACATCCAGTCAGTTGCAGGTAGGCACGGTATCACTAAGTTGACGCTGATTGCGTCTAGTGTGATGATGAGTGTGGTTGCCTTTTGGTGATTGCTAGCGCCCCTCATTGCCATCTCAAAGAGTCTCAGTGAGGAATGTATGTTCCCTTGTTTATCAAATTTCAGAAGTTCAGAGGGTTGAACCGTTTTTCACAGCTGTAGGCTTAGTGGGCTAGCAGGGGGAGGCAGTTGACTGCCTATCTGCCGTATAGCTACACCTAGCCCTAGGCGTGGCCTTTGTTGTGAAAGGCTCTCTGGAGGGAAGGGTTGTGAATACCTCAGGAATCCCCCTGTTTGGTTGTTCCCCTTCTTCCTCAGAGGTTTCAGCGGCGTCTTCATAGTGGTCTGTGCGCATTGAGGATGATGTTTGCCGGCTGCTTGAGATGCATTTGCAGCCTTTTTTTCTAGTAGCTGGATCTGAGCTTCCATTCTAGCCAGGCAGTTGTGGACATTGCTGCTGTCCATCTGCAGGCTTCTTTGGCAGAGCTCAGACTCTACGCTCATGGTGGTTTTAGAAAGGCTTGACACAGCATTTCTCAGGGTTGTCTGCTCTGTTTGCAGAGCCATTATGATATCATGTGCTCTAGCAAACTCCTCTTCATATCCATTGATTGCGCTCTCCAAGGTTGCTAATTTGGTCTCTAGTATTGAAATCTTCACACTGTACAGGCAAGGTAGCGGCTTTGGCATGGATGAGCGGGATACCTTCACTTGGCTGTCAACTTTTGCTTCCAGTCTCTGGAAGTTGCTAGAACTTATTTTTTAAACTGGTGAAGCCGTGAGCCAAGCTGATCTACTTCTTTGTCCAGGGCAATCCTGTTCTAGTCCATGGTGGCTATGTTGTCTGCCATTCTCACGCTGAACTTGTCTGACTCAGCACAGAACTTGTGCACGTCCTGTAGCCATGCCAGAGAAGCTCCACAGGTGTCCATTGCTTCATGTACCAAAGCTCTAAGCTTTGTGTTTAAGATTTCAATCAGTTCATCAATACATACATGTGCATTCCCCCCATGGACTGATTAGCCAGGACCACAGCACACATCTCCAAAAAGGAGGCGTTGGCTGTGGCCCATTGCTCAGCCCAGTTGCAGCAACAAGAGAGGAGGGAATTGCCCAGGGACAAAAGCTCAAGATTATGGCGGGCAGCAACTAGCTGGAGTTGTTTCACGGAGGGCTGGACAAAGCCAGCAAGGTACTCCACGGCCTGGTCTCCATCAGCAAGGCGCTCCTGAAGAGCTTGGAATGAGGCATTACAGTAGAGCTGGTAGAGTTGCCAGCAAGTTTCCTGGTCCCGGTAGTGGAAGAATATGCTTAGATTCTGGTCATGGCAATCAGAAGGACAGAGGCAGAACCCACAAAGTAAAGTCTTGGCCAGCTCTACAAACTGCAAGCAAATGTTGAAACCAACCAAGGTGGGGCCCTCAGGGACAGAGGGTAAAGGGGCCACAACCAAAGGGACAGTTGCAGGAGGGTGAACAACCACAGGGTTGCTCACAGAAAAGACAGGAGTACTCTCACTGTCTGATAATTCTATCTTGGACCCATGCTTGTCAACAAAGCTGGGCGGAGGTGGAGCCAAGGACAAGCCTTGATGGGCAGGGGCAGTTTCCTGTGGCATTGGCAGAGGCTCAATTTTGAGTGAGTACCAATGTTGAGCAACTTGTGTTATTGCTGGTATGTTCAAAGCTACAAATAGATGTTAGCCTTGCCAATGTACTCTACCTAATCCTATGCAAGAGCACTACAGACTACAATAGAATAGAACTTTGAAGATAATTATGTTTATTGAAACTGGAGTACAATCTAGCCAGCAGCTGCAATCTATCCAGGTGTAACTAAGAACTTGTTTTTGTCCTTTAAGGCGTCTATATCAATATATACTGCAACAACCCTTGTTCTTGTCCTTTCAGACAGTTCCCAGTGGCTACCTTTGCAATAGGTCCATTTTTGCTGGCTGCTCCTATCCTGATTGGCTGTCCTTGGCACATGTGTTGCTATTGGCCTTGACATGTGTACATGGCACTTCAGCTACAGCCTACACTCTTCTTGAGCTAGCCTACTGTTGTTTGTTGTTTGGATGTATCCTACACGCCTGTTATTGCGCTATGAAACTTTGCCATATTTAGTTGATGCTTAGAAATGGTCCCTGTTCAGCCCTCTCACATTGGAAAGTGAAATCCCAGTATTCTGTTTGTAGGTGTCAGGAATATTCCTGACAACACTGTGGTTCAGGACAATATTTTGTGCACAATTAATTGTGAGAAAAAATAAAAAATGGCACCAGTTCCCCTTATTGGGGAAACTGCCGCAAAAAGTTGGGGCCAGGAAACAAGAATTAAAATAAGAATTTTAATTCAGACGGGTTTTATACCCCATCTGCAGGCCGTAGGCCACACGCCCACCGCCAGCCTGCCCCTGCAAGCCTGCCCACCCACCACTGCCAGCCAGTCCCCCACCCAGGCCGCCAAATGGGGAAATTACCAAAAGGGGAAACCCAAAAAGGCAATTTCCCATAACCCAAATGGAGGGGGAACTGCTGCCCGAATTTGGGAGGGGCTAACAAGCTGCTCAACCCATCCATTCCTGCATTAACTGCAGAATTCAAAATTGGATGCATGAAAGAATCCAATGATACACTAAGCCAATGCAAGCCCAGAGATAACAATTAATTGCCTGCACACCACTACCAATTCCCCTCCCAAAAGGGAATTCCAGACAACACCAAGTGTTTGGGATTCCCTGTCCAGTGTTTTACTCTATTCATGTCACCACAAGGATGATAGTATATAATAAAGCCAATTCACTTGATGATAGTTTGTGCTATAATTGAGTGAAATTACCCCTCAATAGTATCACATAAATCAATCAGAACGTTTACTCTACAAGAAAGTTAAAGACACTAAGCTTTGTCTGTCCTTTCCCAGGATCAGAAGATGAACCATTTAATCTTCTCAGCTGTACTCACAGCCTGCCTAGGGATTGGGGGCCACCAATACAATCATCAGCATGGGCTGTTCAATAAACCACCCAACTAGTACATCTACAAGGAGCCAGCGCAGTTAAACTCCTCCAAGCAGTACTCCTGGCCCACGCTGGTGTTGCCCCGCTCCACCCAGTCCGTAGCTATATACACCTGTGTATACTACATACTTACATATTTTGCCGGTAATTTTGGAAGATTTAACGTACACGCCAAGGTCTTCAGATGGATGATGACAGTCTACCCCATTGTGACAGTGCTCACAGGATTCCAAGTTGCCAACTTGGTACCCTACTTTGCTAAAATACTCCCTTGTATGTTGGGGCTTTACAGTAGGGCTCAATCAGTGATCCTTTTCTGGCTGGCAAGCCTTCTGCTTATTAATGTGACAGGTCAAATTGGGGATCATACGCCATATAATGCTGACCCAAACTTGGTATTTCCATGACTTTTGTTCATCACTTGTTTGAAATGCTCATAAACATCATTATGCTGGATAAGGCTGAGTTAATACAACGTCAATCAGGATGGTATGGGCGATATACAGTTGATGATTTAGTGATTACACGCCATGTAATCAATGATAATCACTATATTGGCTAACACTTATACGGTGTATAATAGCCATATCAACTAGTAATTATACGGTGTGTAATAACACATCAGAATGATACTCATAGATAATACAGCATAAAATTATTGCATCTATCTTAATAGACTAACAATTATATGGCGTGTAACTGCTGTATTGATTATAACATATTAGTGATTATATGGCGTATAACTGCCATATCATTCATAATACATTAGTGATTATACAGCATATAATTACTAAACTTAATAGAGTATCAGTCTAGTGATTCTACGGCGTGCAACTGTAATGATCTGTGTGCAATGATTAGCCTGACCGTTTATGGTCAATTAGCCTAACCTCATAACTGGAATTCACTTGGGTGAACCAGTCCATACCTGCTACAATGTTGTAGTTTATGTTGTTCATGAAGATTCCTTTGATGGACGTTAGTGTGCCTTGGAGGTCAATTCTGAGGGAGTTGTTTTGCCTTCAAGTAAATTTTTTGATTTTTCTTCCATCCTGGCATATTCAAAGTTGGATTTGATAACTGGTATTTTGTACTTGGTTACAAATGGTTTGCTAACCATGGTGAGTTGTGCACCATATTCAAATAAATTTTTATGTTTATGTGATTTGTAAGTGCATGGGTAGACAAAGAGTTGTGAGTGCTCTTTAATTTTTATGTTCATAAAAATGGGGGATTGTGGAACACGTGAGATGCGAGCAGCAAAGTTAGTGCCTTGGTACAGTTTCTTGTCAATTTGGGGGGAGACAGGGGCACTTAAGCCTGTTCCCCCTCCTCTTTTCCCTGTTCC
The DNA here is from genome assembly GCA_014839935.2 of Entomophthora muscae. Lineage (NCBI taxonomy): Eukaryota > Fungi > Entomophthoromycota > Entomophthoromycetes > Entomophthorales > Entomophthoraceae > Entomophthora > Entomophthora muscae. The sequence goes on from QTSX02006569.1 coordinate 143,426, forward strand.
TCTGTTTCAAGACCTTTGAGGTCAGAGAATGTGGGGTCAGATTCATAGTGGGTTGCTGTTTCAGCATTGTTTACTTTGGCGGTTTCTCCTTCTTGGGACAGGAGCGGTTTGCGCTTTGGCTGCTATTACCATTGTTTCAATTGGAGTTGCCATTGTTATAATTTGTATTTTGGCGTTTATTGCCATTGAGTTTTCTCTGCTATGCTGTTTGAGGAGTGTTTGTCTTTATGTGCAGTATATTCCATGTTTGCGCGTTTTTCTGTGTGCTTGGCTTCTGCAATGAGCGCAGGCATTAAGGTATTAGCCTCTGGACAGATGAGGGCAGTGACAGATGGTTTTATTCTGTTGATGAATGAGGCTCTGGTATGTACGTTGTCAGCTTATTCTGGGTTCTGGATTTTGCGGTGTATTTCCTCAAATTCATTGGCATAAGCAGTTGTAGGTGTCTTCTGAGGAAGATGATGAGCTGTATTGCAATGTCTTGGAGGGATTTGGTGGAGCAGAAATTGTGCATGATGTCTGCTTTGAACTCTTCCCAGTTGTCAAGCTGGTTGTCAGTTTGTGAGCTAACCCAGGTAGCAAACCAGTTAGCTGCAGCCTTGTACAGGCGCTTGTGGCTTCCTGGACCCATTTTTTGTGGGGGATGTGGCTGACGCAGAGTTTAGCAGCTGAGTGGTATAGCCAGTTAATGAAGTTTTCTTTGTTTTTACCAAAGGACTTGTCAATACCAATGTATTTGGTGTTGGTAACTTCACCTGTGATAGGCAGTTGTGCGTTTGTTTGTGGTTAAAGAGAGTGACTGTATTGAATTATCTTGGTGCATGCTTTGGTTATGACCAGACCTTTGAATATGGTGCATCCACTAGGTATATCTTTGTCAATGTTGTGAGTGTGTAAGTACGTTTTCCAGGTCTCCTGGGATGTGGCCTGGTTGAGTACATGAGCAAAGGTGGACAGGTTTTGGTCAGTCATTTTCTCTTTCATGGGTGTGGTAAAAAAACTGTAGCTGCTACCAGTGATAAGGAGCGCCTTTTGGGGAAGCTTCAAATATAGAATTAGGAAAGAAGAGAATTAAGCTTTATTGGATAATATTTTAGACTTATATAGATTTGGCTGTGGCAGAGATTTAGTTGGATCAAACCTAGGGGTTGGTCATGTGCGGGATGGGTTCAAGCCACTGGATACTTGGATTGTCATGTAATATTGCTTGGTTGCCATTCTCAGTATGTTGAACTGTATATTGAAAGGGCACCAAATTGGGCAATGGCTGGATGTTAAGTAAGTTGGCGGTAGCCAGAATGCTTGTACATCCAGACCCTTGACACTAGGTATAGTACGCCCCCACAGAACCAGAAATCAGCAAAGATGATCTGCAAAGCCCCTGACTATGTTAAGAAATTTAAATGTTCTTATTGATAAAAATGGGCCAAAGCTGAATAAGCCCAAATACCCCTTGAAAATATGGACCTCCCCCCTTTCAGCAAATTATTTTTGATAAGCAGATCACTTGCTATTCATTACTTAGTGAAGCTGGTGTTTGACCCGCTGGTTGCAATTTTTTTCAAATTATGATGTCATTGAGTCAAATTCCAAGGTAGACTCCCAAACCACTATGTTGGAATATATAGACTCTTGGACCCAGTTTTGACTACCTTGTGTTCTCTATGTTCTGGTTGGCTTCTGTGACAGAAATGATCAGGTAGTAAGAATTAGTCTCCAGGTGGTGTGAAATCACCACCCAGATCCACATAGAGTTGATGATTAACCACCAACAAAGCTCCAAATACTGTTTTGTAAAATTTCCAAAAAAAATAAACTAGGGTTAAGCCAAATTTTTAACCCTAATCAAAGGAGCCCAAGATAAATAACCTGGGAGAGAATCAAAGAGTCTTTGGCATAAAGTTCAGGACATTGAGGAGCTACAAATGTCTCAGCTTCAGATACAGTGGGGAAAACTCCTGAATTCACGGGCATCAGATTGACATTGGGCAGGGGTGGCAACAAAGTACCAACAGCAGGTCCCCATCTTCCTTTAATCATCCAGCTAAGGATTAAATTGTAGTGGATGTAGCGCAAAAGGCCAACTACAGGATGCATCTAAAATAAAGATTAGATCAAGGGATATGTGATTTTTATTGAGTAAATTTTATGAGGACTCAACTCTTAAGAGTTGAACAGTGAAAATTAATCAATATATATATCAAAATTGACTCAGCAATACCACCTGGATCCTTAGCTCCTATCTCTTCTGCATTGTAAAGTGAATACCTGGTCCAGTTTGCAAAGAACTCTTGTGTGACTAACTTCTGATGACCATGTTGATTAATAAGCTCATATCTGGTGACCCTCATATTACAACAATTTATCAACATCAGCTTGCAAGGGGAAACCAACTGCACCTGGCCAACTGGAGCAGCTGTAACCCATTTTGATCAACTGTTTGATTTAGATCTGTCAAATCAGTTAATTTTGTTAACGTGTTTCCAGCCTTTAAAGATGTTCTTACTTGGGCAGATAATTCCTGGCATTATGGAATCTGCTGTGACAGCTTCCAAGCCCTTGGCTGTTCCTTGGCCAGCTCTCTATTCTACCTTCCCATCCTATTTTGAAGATTTCCCCTCACAGTTGCTTTTTCTCATTTCTGGCCTGACTTCCCTGGTCTGCTACTCAAACCATTGTTCAAAAATCATTAGCCCATCCAACAATTTGGCTTTGTGTTATTGAAAAAAGATGATATGTTTGTTGTTCCTATCATCCTTCTTTAAACAGATCATCTTGCCATCTAATCCTTACACATCCTGCCATTCCAGAAAGGAACTAACTTCTTCAAAACTAATTAACTTTTCTTTGAACCTCACCAGATTAGAGTCACAATCAGTATTTAAGTGTATCTGATCTGATGGCTGCTTTATATTAGAACAGACAACTGAAGCAAATCCAGCTCTGATTTGGGAAAAATTCAGCAGGCCCAAATTTTTCTGGAATCAGACCTTTACTTTTGCTACTGGTAGAGGATATCTTTTGAATCTTAATTTGTACACTGATGGGTATAATGGGATCTGTTGCATTTTCATTTTTGGAAAAATAATGCATATAAAATTTTAGACTGAACAGTTGTTTGTTTTTTTACTTTGGCTTGGTGAATATATCTATTTCTTAATTTATTATTATTCTTGTCACACACCTCTTGTTTCTCCTTTAGCTTTCCATAAGATGCTAAGTGGGTGATTCTTTATTCCAGAGGAAAGAAAGCTTTGTCTTCCCAGATCCTTTCAGGAAAAATTGGAGTCAACTGCTTCTGAAATTATCTGATTTGTATGCATGTGGTGAAATCTACCTATCATCAGTTGATCCATATCACTTTTTGGTATATTAACAAGATCTCTCAATCAAAGACAATTGATGATCCTGATTGTCAAGGATTCTGTATCAGTTATTGAAGGTTGATAGAATGTTGGTGACAATAGATAACCTGTTAACTGGTAAAGGGGCTAACCAATAGAGTTGCTATTCATCAATTAGAACTGATTTAGGATGTTCTATTATTCTAAATCCCCCACAATTGTTAGGTGATTGTTGTATTTTTGGGTATGGTGGATGAATAGCTGTATTTGCTCAACTCAAATATTTCCTTAATTATTATTAAAGACTAAGATAAGATAGTTCTTCAGCTTAATGTGTATAATAAAGTATAAATTATGTAAATTTGATCTTTTATTAATAAATCAAGGAGAGAGTTATATAGTATTTGAGGGATTAATAAGAGCCACAGAGCTCCAGGTTCCTCTGTCACTTAGCCCAATATTAACCTAATGATTGGATAATCATTAATTAATATGACTTTGAAGTGCAACTTAGTTGATTAATCAGACTAGTTATCATCCAGTAAGAGAGTACCATTGCTCTATTGTTCTCCAAGCTTAATGGATCAATAGTTGTTACAGTGAAGGCTGGTTTACAACCAATCACTTCACAACATTTCCCCCACTAAACTAGACATTACTTTAAAAGTCTATCAACCTCTTTCAGTATGGTAAATCAACCAAAAAGGAACAGGAAACCATTTTTATGTTACACAGATGTTCCAGAACAGAGAACCAGCAAAGCCCAAAGGGGAATAACCAGAATTCCTGTTGACAACGTACTTGTTCACTTGTCTGTGCTAGTCTCAGAAGAGGCTGAATATATCAAAATTTTGACGGCAAAATAGACACAACTCTTGATAGTTCATCTAGTACAGTTTCATATAAACCAATTACACCATCAAGATGTTCTGTAGCACAAGACTCCAGTATTCCTACTTCACAACTCTCCACTATTATCAAGAAATGGAACCATATTAACAAGAGAAAGGCTCCTACACCCGTGTCCACTAATAGATCCAATGAACCTGGGCTAAGTTGACCAATCTCCTTTGAGAGTTGAGCAAGGATAAAGTAGACCATTCTTCTGGAGTAATACAAGAGGATAGTCAAGGTTCCTATATTGAAATAATTGCTATCCTTTGTTGGGAAAAGTTCCTACTCTGCATTTCTGTGGGCCAGTGGTTATGTGGTTGACACTTATGTTAGCTCTGGAGAACCCTTGCGTGATCTCCACAAAAAAACTCAAAGTGGGGAATAACATTCACTGGTGTATACCTAGGGTAGAACTCATAAGATATGCCCAGTTGTGCCTTCAAGACTTCTCCTTTGATGGGATATGTTTGACAGACAATCAGATCTCTTATGCTCTTGAACTTCTTGAGCTGGTTTTTACAGTGTGGTCCAATCCTAGGTCTGCTGTTGGCCCTGTGCCCTTGTGACATGGTTCAGATAGTCACAAATATTGGTTGCAACGGGCTATATCACTACCCTGGAGCTTCTCAGTCATAGTTGGGATGGAAGTTGACAGTCAATGACATTAGTTGGAAACTTGGTACTTAGTGGCTCCAAAGTTGTTTACCATCAGAGACTACACCATATGCCCAAGTATATTGAGTGGCTTCTCAGAGTCATGTACTCTGTAGGAGGTAAGACACCAGAGGAATATGCACAGCAAGAGAGTCTCCTCTGGGAATGCATCTTACTTGGACTTACATTCCCTTATTCTATTGGTATAAATTGTGTCAATTTCCTTCCTGTAGATGAGTCTCCTTTTCTTCCTTTCACATTCTGATGGCTGCCTAGTGTCTGGATAATCTACACAATGGTTGCCAAGGCCCTCATTCAGTTGTGTCTGGGTCTAGAGGCAATTGCAACTTAATAAAGCGCTGTTTGCCTAACCTGTCCTATTCTCTCTTACTATAATCTTTATCTTTTTCTTGATGCAAATAGGATAACAACCCATGGACTATTTTCATTAGTTATTTCTTTTTCCAAATTGTTATCCATAAAGGGGTTTATGCTTGACCACTTGAAGCCTTGCACATATATTGTGTGTGGACTTGAGTGATCAGTTGGCCTGTTTACAGATCCTTGAGAGTGTAGCTATCTACTCCCACTTTCTAAATTACTTTGACCAGACCTTGCCATAGCAAGGCAAGTTTGCTTTTGCAACTGTACCCTTGGTTACTGTAAAATTATACCAAACTTCCTATCTTTTAAGCAGGGAGGGCTGTCCAAGTTTTTACTGCAAAGTCCATATCTTTTCCCTTTGTCACCAAATTAGTAGAGTATGACTCAGATTGTAGTTTGATTAGTGTCTGGGCTAGTCTCTTTAAATAATCATCAGGGATGAGAGGGTCATTGGTTTTAACTAAGCTATAGAGATGTGGAGAAAGACTTGGTTTCCAACCATAAAAAAGCTGGAATGGACTTTTTCCTGTGGCTCTGTGGAACCCTATATTGTAAGCAAAAGTAGCCGCCAGAAGATAAGTATCCCATTCTGTTTTGTGCTGATGGATCATCTTCCTTAAGATCTTTACAAGACTTCCATTTGTTCTTTCTACCATTCTATTTGTTTAAGGATGATATGGTGTTGACAGAGTACCACAAATACCCATAAGTTTGTTCAGTCTGGGTATCATGTATCTGTGAAATTTGTCCCATTATCTGTTAGCAATGTCTGTGGGCAGCCGTGTTTGTAGAGTATGTTCTCTAGAATGAACTTGGCTGTGGTAAGCGCCAACTGATTTGGAATTTCTTTTGTTTCTACCCATTTTGTGAGTTGATCTACTGCTACAATTATGAAATTGTTCTTGCTAGCAGTCAGTGGAAGGGGGCCTACTACGTCTATAGCAACGGTATGAAACACAAAGCCAGGTTGGATTAATTGGTGTTGGTAGCGTGAGACCTTTGGACACTCTATAGTACAGTCATGGCAAGCAGCCAGGGTTTCTGCTACCTCCGAGTGCATCCCTTCCCAATAGCAATGTTGCTGTAGCAGATTGAGGGTCTTCTGGATATCACTGTGACCCACAGTACGGTGAGCTGATACTAATACATCCATACTTAAGGATGGCCAAATATAGGGTAAACACTTTCCTTTATACTGCTTGAGAAGCTGTTTGTCTTTGACGCAAGTATCCACTGCAAGAGCCTTTTGAATTTTCTGAATCTCAAGCAGCTCCTCCCTCCATATAGAATATTTCAACATCAACTTATTGTAAAGTTTTTCTGCTGCTGAGCAAACCAAGACAATGGTAGAGAGTTGTGAAAGAAAATCTGTGTTCTGGTGCATAGCACCTGCGCAATGAATTATCTCGTAGTCATAAGCCTGTAGCTTAATAGCCCATTGTGCTAGTTGTCCTTCAGGGTCCTTCAAGGTTTTCAACCATTTGAGCAAGGTATGATCAGCTACCACTGTGAAGTGGACTCCATAGAGGCACACTCTGAATTGTTGACAGGCATTCCCTCTCAGTGATTGTTTAATTCTGTTCATGGCTATTTAGTGTACAAGAACAGTACCCTATAGGATGGTACTGGTCATTATTGTACATCTGAGAAAGAACAGCACCAATTGCTGTCAAACTAGCGTCTGTGTGCACAATGAAGGGATAATCAAAGTTAGGATATACCAGTACTGGCTCTGACACCAATGTAGACTTCAGGTCCTCAAAGGCTTTCTGGCACCCTGCTGTCCATGAAAATTACACTTTATTTTCCAACAAGTGAAAAAGTGGACCTTCTAGTCCTGCAAAGTTTAGAATAAACCTTCTTTAGTAACCAATCATTCATAGAAACACCTGAACATCTCTTTTTTGGACGGTGTTTTCATGTGTATGATAGCTTCAACTTTAGCGGGAACAGGCTGTAAGCCATCTTTACTGATGATATAACTAAGGAATTACAAATGTTTCTTAAAGAAGTTACACTTCCTTGGTTTTAGATTAAGGTTAGATGCAATAAGTGTTGGAAAACTGTCTCTAAATGGTCCGAATGCTGATCAAAGGTTTGTGGAAAGACATTAATGTTGTCAAGGTAGACCAGTACACAAGTTAACTTAAGGTCTCTCATCACAGAATTCATGGTTTGTTGGAAGGTTGCAGGGGCGTTTGCAAGTCCTTGTGGCATCCTAGTTGACTGGAAAAGGCCTTGTTCTGTAATAATGGCGCACTTTTCCTGGTCTGCCTCCAGAAGGTTGATCTTCCAGTATCCACTGATCAGATCCATTGCGTTGAAGTACTTTGCGCCTCCTAACTTATCCAGTGTGTTGTCAATGTATGGCAACAGGTAAGAATCCTTTTTTGTGACTGAGTTCAACTTACAATAATCCATTACCGTGTGATTTGACCTGTTCTTTTTTTACAATCAACAGTGGTGAAGACCAAGGACTCTTGCTGGGAACCAAGAGGCCAGCTGTGAGCAGTTTCTGTAGTTCTTCATTGACAATTTCTTGGTTGGCCAGACTACGTCTATTGGTCTTGAGTGTATAGGAGCAGTACCTTGTGTATCCAATACATATTCAACTCCCAGAGCTTCCCTAGGTCATGATTGCTCTCCACAAAGACATCCTTGTATTTATCAAAGTGGTGTATGGCTTGGTCTTTCTGGTCTTCTGTCAGTCCATTTAGAGAGTCGTGCAGAATTAGCAATAGAACGCTTGGCTGATCACACAGTAGTGCAAACTCATTGAATTCACCAAATGGGATGACATCTGAAAGGCTAGAGTTTTCTTCCAACTTCATATAGCCCAGAAGTTGATGTTTCTTTACCTTCAGTGTTTTATCAGAAAGGTTTCCCAAGAGTACTAGAATCTCATTTGAGGATGGCATGACAATACCAGGTAGAATCCATGACTCTAGTTGTGAACCACTATGGAGTTCAGATACTTCACCATGCATCCATTTTGGAAAGCTGAGGCTCAGGCCTGTATTTTAAATTGCTTGGGATCCACTTGGGATGGATAATTTGCTGGAAGAATATAAGGGGATCCCTTTGTATTCTTTGGTAGCCAGTGGTAAGTCCTTAATTTTGCTCTGCCGTAAGGTGTACACTACTGGCATGTCTCCATTGGCGTATTCCATATTGATATAGTGTACCTTTTTTGTAGGAAGATCTTTTGGTCTGTCACCGTGGTAAAGCATAGGTACAGAGTGGCCCAAAATAATGAAGGTGCTATCCCAATGATTGATGATAGTCTCATAAGTTGCAATGAAGCTTGTTTCAATCAAAATATTGTAGATCTCATTGCACAGCACTATTGCTGAGGCTGTCACCACCAATTTACCAAAGCGTAATGGTAAAAATGAGTAGGCTCCCAATGCCATTGTTCTGTCAGGTCCGGAAGTGCCAAATTCCTTGTTGTAGTCCAAATCTGGCGCAAGTTTCAGCTTCTTGACTAGCCTGGTTGACACAATGTTCCCAGGGGCTCCAGAGTCCAGAATTGCTTTTAATAGAAGTTTATGAACCACTAGTTCAATGTAAGTGCAATCATGTCTATTTTCATAATGAGGAGAGGTGATTTTGGTAACCTTATGAATGTCTAAACCTTTAAACTGAGTGAGAAATAATTCCAGTGCAGTTGTTAACTTGGGCTTCAGAGATTTTAAGGTATTCAAGTTTGTGGAGACTTTTACAGACCTCAATAGTTGAGACAATTTTTTAACACTGTCACTTTTGTGTGTGACCTCAGTGTAAGGCATGGAAAGCTGCTCAGCATAAGGTATAGAGACAGTATCAACAGCTTCTTGGGAAGGTAGGCTTTCCGTCTAAATAGCCTATTTCCTTGTGACTGCATTAACAGCTAATACCCAATGTAGTAAGTCTTTGTTTATTTCTTTTTTATCAGGCAAGTATCTTTCCAGGCAGGCTTCCTGGTCCAGCAGGCATTTGTTGCAATCAGGAATGCTGGGGTCTGGGTCAATTGGTGGAGAGGATTGGTTACTACTAGCAGTCAGGTTTTTCTCCTCAACATGACTGCTTAGCAGTTTTTTTACTCCTCCCCATCTTCTTCTCTGTCCTCTTTGTTGTCTTCTTACTTGTCCTCTTTGCTTTCTTCCTGGTCCAAGTGTCAGAAATTGGCCTTGAGCTGCTTACAATCCCAAGAAAGATGTCCTAATTGCCCACACTTGTAACATGTGCAATTAATTGCAGTGCTGTTGATCGGGGGTGTAGTAACAGTTGTTGGTTCTTTTGATGGATCCTTCTCCCAAGTCTTGCCTTTAGGTTCATTAGAAGAGAGCAAGGTGGATTTCTTGTAGTCTGGGAAAGGAACCTCAAACTGCCCTTTAAAAGATCTCAAATGGCACATGAGTTCAAGGACTTTTCTTGCACCATAGATTCCAAATATTAGAGCAATTGAAAGCTCTCTATTGGAACGTACATAGTTAAGAAGGGCTCCTTTTACATCAACAAAAGTAGCTGCACCCATTGAAACTAGAGTCTGTGCTTCCAGATAGAAGCGCTCAGAGAAATCCATTAGGCTTTCCCCCTTCTTAATCTTTCCTTCTTTAAATTCCATTTTACGGCAAAATAGAGCTTCCTCACTACCAAACTCCGCAATCAGGGCCCTGGACACATTCTTGTAGATCCAGCCTTGCTCAGGCAGTCTTGGCATTATTATAGTCTGAGTTTCCAAATCTAGACTGCTAAAAATGACAGTGCTCTTCATGGCTTTGTCTGCACCATACATGGAGTTATTGTACAGACAGAGAAACATGTGAATGTTTGCCTTTTTGTCAAACTTTGGTAGATTTGTAGGCTTAAAGTTCTGGATCACTGAGGAGGTGCTAAAGTTATAGCTTCTTCTAGGTGGAGGCAGGGTATTCCTCTGGGTCAAGGCGCAGAATCACGCTTCTAAGGCTGCCTCCCTGGAGTTGTTACTGATCCTGGAAGTTGAAGCTGCGGCACCAGGAAGGGGTGTCTTGCTACTATCCAATACCGGTTTGGCCACAAATATCTTCCTCATTGTCTGGCCTATATTGTCCTCGTTGCTTTCATAACTATGGAAAGAGTGATGGTCTTCTGACATTGCCTGGCTGGTGGTGGATAAGACACTTTGACTTCTTCTGGTGGTTACCTGTGGCCCCGGCTCCAACACAGTCTGGCTTACATGTACCTGGAGTAGCTTCTCTACTTGGCCTTGTAGCAGCAGAATATTGCTGCGTTGTGATTGTACTTCTTGGGCCAGATCTTTAATTGTATGGTTGGCTACGTGCAATTTTTCTTCAAGTCTCTCAATGTGCAATGCCTGCTTATCAAGCAGCACATTGTTCTTTTCCTGCATAGCCTGATGGCTATTCCTTAATCTTTCCAGATTATCGTGATTTTCTTCTGTGCAGGCGTGATTATGCTCAATCAGTTTTTCAAGCTTAGAGAATTCCATGTAGAAATGGCTATAATCAGCAAGGGATTGCCAAAGGCCCTTGTCAATCTTGCTGACATGTTTGGATAGCTCCTCCATGTCTTGTTGGACTATGATAGTGGCTTCCTTGCTGGGTTCTGTAGAAACTCCATCCTTAATCATTCTTACTGAACAATGGAGTGAGTCCACCTCACTGCATAGAAAGCGGAAAGTGGCTTCTGCCCCTTTGACGTGGTGGGTGACTGTGCCGAGCCAATTATTGTCCAGTCCTTTGTGTTCAAGCATGGTTCCAACCATTGTGACCACATAGTTAGTCAGCCGTTCTTCTAGCTGTGCTGACCAATTTGCAGTGAAATTCCGCTTTCTAGCCAAACTATTTAATTGATGGCTGATGTTGGACATGAAGCCTACAAGCTCATTGTACAGTTGTTGGAGGAATGCTTGCTGATTTTTTTATCAAATTTCCCTGGTGTGAAATAAGAGAAAGTTGATAGCCCAAGTGGATACAGTTGTAACAAATAGCGGGATGTGCAAAGCTATGGATATACTCTTTTGATTGTTCAATTGTTTTCATCTGCAACTAAAGCTGGTTAGTAGTAATCCCTGTAAAGTTTTGGAACTTTTCCTTAGCTGTTGTACCATATGATGGTAGTACTGCCAGCTTCTTGTGTACCTCCCTGTTCTGGATGCACCACGGTCCATACTGCCTATGGCCTGCTCCAGCTGCTGCTGAGTAGGCTCTGCATTTCTTTCCACTTCCAGTGGGATTAGGACGTCAAGGTGCAAGGGGGACTGATCCTCAATCTGGTGGGGGTGTTGTACATCAGTCATAAATTGACCAAACATAACAAATTTGTTAGGCAGACCATCCCTTGTTCCAGCAAGGCAATTGATCTCAGTGAAGAGCCCATTGGGGTGGTCCTGAAGGTGGCAGACAAAAGCATGGATAAGATTATCTTCATTTCCTCCCCGCGCAAAAGATGAGTCCCCAGTAGGGTGGCGAGTAGCATCAGGCTGTTGCATGCTAGGGTGAGCACCAAATGTCATATTTTTGAGTATGGTGGATGAATAGCTGTATTTTATCAACTCAAATATGACCTTAATTATTATTAAAGACTAAGCTAAGATAGTTCTTCAGCCTAATGTGTATAATAAAGTATAAGTTATGTAAATTTGATATTTTATTCATAAATCAAGGAGAGAGTTATATAGTATTTGAGGGATTAATAGGAGCCACAGAGTGCCAGGTTCCTCTCTTCTGCAGCCAGGCTCCTCTGTCACTTAGCCCACTATTAACCTAATGATTGGATGATCATTAGTTAATATGACTTTGAAGTGCAACTTAGTTGATTAATCAGACTAGTTATCATCCAGTAAGAGAGTACCATTGTTCTATTGTTCTCCGAGCTTAATGGATCAATAGTTGTTACAGTGAAGGCTATTTTACAACCAATCACTTCATGACAGTGATCCCTTCATTTCCCTCCATTATTGACATGATACACTTTTAACTTAATAGGCAATCCCTCATATTTAAACCCATTGTTATGACTCAACTAGAATGACTATGTCAACCAGGTTGTAGTATTTAAAGCCTCTTTTCTTCCTCTTAATAAAACACACAATTTTACCATCACTTTTTTACTCAAGCTACACTATTGATATATTATATGTAAGTATATTTCCTTGTGTCCAACACAAGTTAGCCAAATACTACCCTAAGTCCCCAATTGCCAACGAGTTAACTATTCAGTCCCTCCTTGAGGATTTGCTCTAGGATAACGTTGTATGTTACCTTATTATTGCCCCTTTCCATGTGTCCTCACTCCTTGTCTTTCCCAGTTGTTATTGACAACCTTAGATTGCTTGCAAGTAATATTACATCTTCCCTCACTAAACTATTCTTCCAACTGCAGACCTTGTCCCTTCTCTTGGCTACGCTACCGTTGATGGTATGTCTTTTAAGGCCAAATATTGTTCCTTTACTGTAATTAAGAGCACCACAATGCCTAAATTCAGGAAAACACATTAATTGGACTGGATTTGGTTTTTTTAACCCTAGTCATGATTGCCAAAGAAAATGAGTTTCTCATTAATAAAAACTATACATCAAATTTGAAGAAGGCTTTCAACCAACTTAAGACAGGTTTAGTACCACTCCCTTACCAGAAACTATAGCATTTAAAGCTGAAAATATGTATTATTTTTCCTTGATCAATAAATTTTCATAATCTAATCATGTTTATTGTTTTTAAACATTATAATAAGCATATTCATGATATAGAATGTGCTAAATCAATTTGATAAAAGATACTTAATTATATTTTGGTGTGGTTGCTTTGCGGATTCTTTTGGTGCGTTTTTCTTTGCGGATTCTTCTGGCGGGAGTTGCGCTTTGGATTCGTTTAAAACCTGCACCTTGAGTTTCCAAGTTGATTGAATCCACACAACCCTTTTCGACCCCTTCTGCAAAGGGGGTTTTGCATCTGCCAACCACAAAGAGTTTTGAGCCTTTGGGGCCACCAAACTCCAAGTTGGTGGGGTTTGGGAAGCTTACGGCGATGGTGGCAATATTTTTGGCTTCGGCGTTGAAAACCTTGACTTCACCTTTGCCAGCCCGAGCAATAAACAGGTTTCCATAGATATCTGCACGCATCCCGTCAATGTCAATGCTGGCGGAGTTGTCAAACTTTCCAAAATCAACAAAAGTCACAGGGTCAAGTATGTTTCCAGTCTTGACATCCACTTTGTACTTTAGGACTCGCTGAAGCACGGGAGCTCCTTTTTTGTTGAAGGACTCTGACACGTACAGAAAATCCTCTTTAGGGCTCAGCTCAATGCCGTTTGTTCTGCCACGAAGAGCAAGTCGCTTGGCCTCGCCATTGGGGGAGCAGGCCCAGATATCTCCGTCAGTTGATTTGGTATCGGTGGTGTAATTCATTCCCGAGGTAAAAATGTAGCCTGTGCTGGCAACCACAATGTCGTTTGGTTGAATCATTTTTGGGTCTGAGCAGAAGACTTTGCTGTTAAGGATGAGGTTGGTTTTGGGATCAACCGTGAGTTTAAGGATGCGATGGTTTGCAGCGTCTGCGGCAAAGGCAGTTGTTGGGTTCAAGAAGCGGATGGCATTCAAGTATGACTTGGGGCGGCTATCTGTAAAGATGAGTTTCTGGGCGGGAAAAATCTGGCCAAGCTGGTTGGTGGATTTGGTGGCGTTGAAATTCACGGCAAACATGTGACCAGATGGGTTGACAGATGTCCCTTCGATCAGTGCACCGAACTGGGAATTCTGACTTGTAATGTATGGTTTGGCTTTAAAGCCTTGGCATTTCTGTTGGTTGTGTTGGGTTTGTCTAAAGCAGCAAGTCGAAAGCCCAACTAAACCAAGGGCAAGCATAAGTTTCATTTTGATTGTAAAGGCTACGAAAGAAGATGTATGTTTATGGGAGTAACTTTATGGGTTCATATAATCGTCTAGATGTGAGAGTTGTAATTACATATATATTGGCTTAGGTATTTTCAGGGACTGGGCTATTAAGAAAGTTAAAGCAAGATTATGCTTGCAGTGTATATGGAAAATCACTGGTTGGAAATGTGGTACTTTAAACTAGGATTTATATGGAATCAGTGATTGTCTGGAACTATGCAGATTACATGACATATTACAGCTAGTCTACATTTGATTTGCAGGATTGATTCAAGATTTCCTATAATTAATGGAATGATTTTAAAAATCAATAAAAATCTAGTTTTATTTTAAGCAGTTTAATACTTCGACTGAGGAGGTGTCAAAACTAGTGAATTCAGGTATAGAGCTACAACAGTATACTTCAAATAGAAGTACGAATCATCGTAAAATCTGCTTTATTGAGGGAAAGTGATGTAGCTTATACAATAGCCTTGCTATTGCGGGTAAGACTTCACGGGGCACTTATTCAGGTCATGCACAGAGATCAGCTTCTGGTCCAGAGCCAATAAGAAAGAAGGATGCGGGCTACAGTAAGATATTTCTAACGTGCAGGAAAGGGGGATATAATTGACTGGCATGGCAGGTGGATGGGGAACTCACAAAAGATGAAAACCGTTAATATCTGGTTAATTGAGAGGTTCAATTAATCAGTATCACAACAGGAAAATGTTTTGCTACTTTTTGACTGTCGTTGAAAGAAATAGTTATTTTATTTCGGCTTGAACTTGCATAAATGGGCATCGTTAACCCTCCTTTACACATATATTGGACTTTGTTCAAGATTAGCCGAAGGGGCGCTTGCCTAGCACTGCATTGTTAAAGATATTATTTATTTATTTATTTATTTATTATTAAATATTATTGTACTTACGCTTTGGATTCTATCCTAAAATTTAAATATAAGCTTTTCATCTCTAACTCTAAAACTCCATCTTAATAGGCTTGACTTGGGATTTGAATACAGCACAGTAAAATGGGCTGGTATGTTATATCTCAATATATTCCCATTGATATTTCTTTAAAATAAAATCCATTTTAAGGGTTAAAGATAAGGCTTTTAGAACTTAGGGCGCAATATTAAAAGCAACTACCATTTGATTTGATTGCTGCAGCTATTTTCATGAGTCCTAATTGGTGCACGCGGCATAATAAGAAAATTAATATATATTTAACTCAGACTTCTGTATCATGCCAGCAGGAAACTAGTGGGGATTCGAGGACTCAGCACACGCAGTGTTATTTAAGTGCAGGATTAATTTAAAAGTTATCGTTTAGTTTAGAATTTGTTCACATAAAAATAAAAGTAAGAAGTCTTGCTGCAAGTATGGTCCCGATGTGATATAAAAGCTGAAAACTAAACTTCAGTCAAGATCCGCTTGTTCTAAATCCAGCATTTTCGGTAACCACTTAATCTTAGCCCAACCCTTTCAAACCCCCAAGTATTTCATATTCGCATGTATTTCAAGAGTATATAAACTCTATTATTATTTCAAATAAAGACACAAATATTATTATAAAAATTTTATTTTTGCTACCTTTAAGTTTATTGTAAATCCTTGCTTTCATTCCTGGTATTTCCTTTGAAGTTGTCAACGTCTGGAAGGCTAACCTCTGCCTTCAAACTTATAAGACCATAATAGGGCTGTGGTGGATCTGAGACAAATGGCTGCTTTTTTATAATGAAGCCATAGTTTCAGATCTGGAAACGATTCCGGAAAATTGTCATGGCTACGATTTGTCCAGAATCGTTTCTGTACAGATCACCAGATGGACGTTTTTTCCAGATTTTTTTTTAAAATTCTTCAATTTTAAAATAAAAAATATAACAATTCAAATTTGGATTTATGTTAAAAATAAAAAATTTGTTACAACTGAACCAATGAGAACTCAGTATTTGGATTGGGGAAGACATCAGTCCAATAGAAAGGACAGGAATGATAAGAATAAGTTCTTGTTTATTATAAAATACTGTGATTAATATACTATATGGGGAAAGCCACTGGACCACAAGGGGGTGGCATGTTCCATGTAAGGTTCAAAGCCAAGGAATAACTTGTGCAGGATCAGCAGGTCAAATTGGTAGCGCATCTAATTAGGAGAAGGTGCCCACAGTTTGACATTGGCATCAGATTGGTTCATGTCGTTAGATACATCAAGGGGCAACTCATTGAGCGCCCCCTGTGTATTGTAAGATACATTGGCAGGTGAGTCTGGAAACTTGGTTGCAACACCCCCCTTGCCCCCTGCTCATCGTCAGACACCAGGATCGGAGTCTGTGTGTCAAAATACCAAGAGTACCGTGGAGCTCCAGTAGGTAAGGGAGGAGTCAAAGCAGGTACTGGCATGGCCCACCAGATGATGGGACCTAACTTTAATAGGTAGGAAAAGGGCCTTCCCAGCCACAGCCCAAGGTCCAGCCGCTGGCAAAGCAGAGTCAATCAATCCTGTGAGTGCCAGGTAAAGCACTCCCAGGAATTGACTACTCTGGCCAGTGATATCAGAAGTGGGTGGAGTTGAGATGGTTGGTTTGGGTGTCGGGGGGAGGGGGGTTCATGGGGACCAGGTAGGCAGCAGGATTGTTGTACTTCTTGTTGAAGATCAAAGGGTAGATGGTTATTGCTTTGCCGTCTTGGACAATTTGGTAGGGTTCCTTGGGTGCGTTTGGGCAGGTGTACCACTGCAAGTCTTCCAAGGTCCAGGGTTCATGATCAGGATTTGGGGGATACTCAGTGAAATGCACAGGGCCAAATGGAGTGTTGGGTGGACAGTAGTAGTCAAAGGCCTCGGTTTTGTCAACTGGAGTCTGTCTATCTATCCCAGGGGATGGGTGCTGACGCTTGGGTGTATGCAGATGGAAGAGTATCAAAAATATGTATGGAAACAGATTGGTGAACCAAAGGTTCATAACAACTTTATTTGGTAAGGATGACAATACAGAACTTTTTCAGGTGCTTCTGATTTATATTCTTACTCACATGCAAGGGCCTTTGGGCATTCTTCTGGTGCTATCTGTGTGGCAAGGCTTGACATCTCAGGTTCTGCTGTTTGGTTGGCTTCTTCATGGTCATTTTTGGGGCTTTCAGGAACAGCTGTTTGGCTTTTTGGTGGTCCATCTTGGCGTGGCTGGCCATTGGTTCTGGCAGGTTTGGCTTCTGGGGTTATGAAGGGTTTCCCAATTTGATGACCTTTTTTGGACCTGCTTGAAAGGCTTTCCTGAGGCCAAGAAACTTGATTAAAAAAGGGGTCCCCAATTGGGGACCCCAAATTACTTAATGGAGGATGAGCTTGAAATGGGTTTACTGGGCAGAACGGACTTGGGGGTGCAGGTTTAGACGTGTTCTTTTCACACAACACACAAGTCTTGAGGAGTTCCAAGATGTCTTGGTGCATATGGCCACCAAACCTTAGGCTTCATGATTTTGAAGAGGTTACATCCTCTGATGTGACCCAAGGTGCGGTGATAGTGTAGTATGGTGCCGTCTTGTTGTGTGGTGGGAATATAAGGCGTTTTCTCACCTGTCTGCCCAGCGGCAGACATTGCCAGCATTGGTGGTGAACTGACTTTCATTGTCCTTCAACTTGGAGATGTTTACCAAATTAAGGCCTTAGTATTGGGTTGCCTCAGGGCGGAAATAAAGCATTGGCAAATCTGGGTCCAAACCATTGTCCCCGGTGATGAATGCTACATAGAGTCTAGAGAGGGTGTCTGCTGTGTCGAGTTCCTTCCTAGGCTTGTATTTGATGTGCGACTGGTAGGGGGACAGACACTCAACCCAGCCTTCCTGGTGGCGTGTCAAGTGAGACTGTGTGTTGAAGTATTGGAGCAACTTGTGGTCCGTCAGGACACAGGGCGGGAACGTGGTCCCCTCCAAGTAACAGCTCCACTTCTCAACACAGTGCACAATTGCTGCCAATTCCTTTTCATGGATTGGGTAATGTTGTTCTGAGTCAGCAAGCTTCCTGGATTTGTATTATATAGGGAGGAGGACGCTCTCATTAGTTTCCACCTGTAACACGCCCCCTATGGCTCTGTTGGAGGCATCAGTCTCAAGTTTGTATTGGCGGTTCTGATTGGGGAATTGCAATACAGGTGCAGTTGTAAGTCTTTGCTTCAACGTCTTGAAGGCTTGATCCCTGACAGGGGTCCATTGAAAGCGCTATTTGGTGTTTAGGAGCTCAGTGAGAGGTGTGATAAGTTCCCCACAATTTGGGATGAACTTGCGCATGTAGGCAACCATGCCTAAGAAGGTACACACCTGACCCACATCAGTGGGAGGTGGCATGCTTGTGATTGCTTTGATCTTGGTGGGGTCAGGCTTTATCCCTTGGTAAAAGATGATGTGCCCAAGGAACAGGAGCTCTGGCCTGAGGAATTTGCATTTTAAAGGCTTGGCCTTCAGCTGGTTTTTATTAAGGGTTTGAGGGCAGCACAAAGATGTTGGAGATGTGTGGTTTGATCTTGACTGAAGACAATAATGTTGTCAAGGTACACAATAGCACATTTTTCAATCAAATCCTCAAATTCTTTGTTCATCAACATGGCAAAGGTGGAGGGAGCATTGGTCATTCCAAAGATCATGACACAACACTCAAAAGACCTGTAGTGTGTGTGGAAGGCAGTTTTCCCCTCACCCTCTGGTGCAATGCAGACCTAGTTGTACCCTGCAGTGAGATCAATCTTACTGAAGACCTTTGCACCTGTGAGTGTGTCAAACAGACTGTCATCTATTGTTAAGGGGTACTTGTTTTTGACAGTCACCTCTTTTAGGGCGCGGTAGTTGGTTACCAATAAAAGGGACCCTTCTTTCTTAGCTACAAAGAAGACTGCATCCCCTTATGGAAAGAGAGAGGGGCAAATGAAGCCCTTATTGAACGTGTCCATGAGGTGTTGACAGAGAGTCTTGTCTTCCTTGGGCGTCAAGCAATAGAGAAAATATGCCTTGGGAAGTGACCCTTGCAGTTTTAAAGCATGCTGGATCTCTCAGGGAGGGGGTAGTTAGTCCAGTGTTTCAATGAAAACATCCTTATACTCCTTGAGGAGAGCAGAAAGTGCTGGTGGAGGTGGAGTGGTCAAGGGAGGGGCTGTAGATGGTTCAGTGCAGATGACTTTGACTGAATATTGATTGAAGTCAAGCTTCCCCCCTTGAACTCATATGAGTACGTTTATGTTATTCTAACAAACATAGTATCATGAAGCAACTTGTTCATTTTGTTGGGATATATCTGGAAACCCACCCCATTTCTATTGAGGGTAATTACAGATGTATCCCAGCCAATGTAGGGGCGGTTGTGACAGAGCCAGTCAAGGCCAGAAATGACATTGTGCTGAGCCCTGCCATGATTGGCCCAGAGAGCTTAACCTGAATGTTCCTCATTCTCACTAAGAAGGGTGTTGTCTCATGGGTAATTGGTATTCTATGGGAGTTGGCTACTCATACTGCCTTGGACCTGCTTGGTACTTGGTCTAATTATTGAGTTTTAGCAAACGCCTGGTCAACCATAGTGTGATTGGCCCTGGTATCTACCAATAGTTTGTGGGTATTTCCACAAAAACAGAAGAGATAGGCTAAGCGGGTGACTTTATTTGAAGAGTGGCTTGCTTGAAGTACAGGGTCGTCACTGTGGACCTGGAAGACGTCAAGGGTTTCAACTTTGTGGACGTTGTAGTTGCAGGAATTTTTTGCAAGGAGGGATTGAGAGTGCGGGTCAGGTGGGGTTGTAGGACCTCTTGTATCTATAACCCCCAGGCTTTTCCCGGGTCCTCAATTTGGGCTAGCTGGAGCTCCCCCTTGCGGGGGCGTTTAGTCCCATTATCCTGCTGACAGGGCTGGCGGCAACATACTTGATTATGAGTGCTGCCAGGTGCAGGACAAGGTTGGGGTGGTGCATCATCGGAACGGCAGAAGCCCATTGAAGCCTGATTATTGGCCTCTGCAATGGCCGTGTAGCAGTCATCAATGGAGGTGCATTGACCTACAGGAACTCACTTGCAGATAGGGGGTTCAAGCCCATTAACAATCAAGGTAAGGAGCATGGCATTTCTGTTGGTCACGGCTTCTGGGGTGGCGGCAAGAGCTTGCTGCCAGGTGGCAAGGTACATAGGAATGGACCCAGTCTGTTTAATAGCCAGGAGAGGAGTTCCCACTACAATGGGTGAAAGATTTCACTGTAGTAGGACTTTGCGGCATCCCTGAACAACACCCAGGTAATTTATATTTCTTGGCTAGCCCAGTTGGTGAACCAGACTGCAGCAGGCCCCATAAGGCATCCCAAAGCAGTGTCAACCCAAATGGGCTCAGGTACTTGACAGATACAGAGGCAGGTTTTGGTAGAGTGAAGCCAACTACCAATGTCAGTTCCTTTGACACCCACTGCAAAGAATTCCAGATGGAGGTTGAGCAAGTGCTGGGAGAAGTCTAACTGGGGAAGGATGACATTTGTGTTGCGCTGCCCAAGGTGGAGTTGATTATACACGCTTGTGAGCACTAGCTGGTCTTGATAGATGACATACCCGTCAAGGATGTCCCCCTCAGGGATTGGCAGGAAGGTTTCTTGATGGGGAGTAGCCATACAGCCCATACTCTGTCCTTTCTTGGGGGGATTTTCTCTTTAGGTAGGTTGTGAACCTACTGCTGCTACCACTGTTGCAACTGAACCAATGAGGATTCAGTATTTAGATTGAGGAAGACAATAGTCCAATAGAAAGGACAGGAATGATAAGAATAAGGTCTTGTTTATTATAGAATACTGTGATTAATATACTATACGAGGAAAGCTACTGGGCCACAAGGGGGTGACATGTTCCATTTAAGGTTCAAAGCTAAGGAATAACTTGTGTGGGATCAGCAGGTTAAATTGGTAGCACTCTTAATTAGGAGAAAGTGCCCGCAGTTTGACATTGCCATGAGATTGGTTCATGTTGTTAGATATGTTGGCAGACAAGTATGGAAACTTGGTTGCAACAAATTATCAAATATATATATAATCTGGCTTGTCTGGAAAACAGAAAGCTGTCTATGACTGTTCTTATTTTTTACTTCAGATTCGCCTAATCTAGGGAAATTTAAAATCCAACTACACTACAGCTTGGATGTGTCAATTGCAACATTTGCTGTAATTGTCATGTTTTTAATCTGCTGCAGCCCTAGACTGTAAGAAACAGGCTTTCCAGCTAAAATTTACCATCCCTCTTGCCCAGGTTAGGGCTTCAGCAGATTAAAAATGCACTAATTACAACATTTGCTGTAATTGATACAGTAGGTTTAAAAGCTATGGCAACAAGTAAAAGTACTTCAGATTTAAACAAAAATAACTCAGATGTAAAAAAAAATTAAAAATAAATAAATTTATATTAATTTACAATATATTTATTTATTTATTTATTTTTAATTTTGTTTACATCTGAGTTATTTTTGTTTAAATCTGAAGTATTTTTGCTTATTGCCATAGCTTTTAAACCTACTGTACATCCAAGCCGTCACATTTTCAGATTTCATATTCCCTTTACTTAGGGGTATCAAAAATTGAAGATTAAGAACAATCATAAACAGCTTACTGTTTTCCAGACAAGCCAGATCATATATATTTTTGATAATTTTTTATTTTTAACATAAAATTCAAATTTAAATTGTTTTTTATTTTAAAATTAAAACAAAATAAATCTTAATTTCTATTTTAAAAAATGTCCAAAAAATACACACTTCTGTGGATGTGTACAAAAATGATTCTAGAAAAATGTACCCTAGATAATATTCTGAAAATGTTTCCTAGTCTTAAACAACTGACTGCTTTTTTATAAAGCAGCCACCATTTAAGATCAGCTGCAGCCCTAGTCCAGCTTTGCCGCCAGTCAGTTCAAGATATTAATCATAGTTTCCTATCACATGCAGAAATTGACAATATGGCATGCTTTTTTAATATTATGCTGCCTTAAGGAATCAAGCCAAGAAGTTGAAACCAGATGGAGCTGGTAAGGCTCAGATCTGAATTGGAGGTAATAAAAGAACAAACCAAATAACTGGTAGACAAATGAAAAGTAGACTGTAATTAAAACAAACATTTCATAAAAAGAGACAATCTTAAAACCACTTCAAAAATACTGAAATGTTACTTTCAAATGAATGGATAATTTGAATTTATTTTTCAACCGTCTAGCGCCCATTTTGAGTGGTTGTTGTGACAACAAGGCTTTTAAATAATCCAATTTCCTCCTCCACTTATCTTAATCCAGTTTCATGATTTATCTTTATCCCTTAATTTACCCTGGTATTATTTTTCATCTATTTCTAGAGGATATTCAAAGAGTTTCCCTTAAATATTTCTAGTCTTGGTTTTCTGGATACACCTCTGTTGTAACTGTGCTGTTTTAGCAGAGTTACAAGGGAAATATTTGGAAACTAGATAATGTTCTTTATTGAGAGATAATGATTATATAGTAATTGTTAATCATGGATAACAAGAACATGATTGTGTTGATCACACAGTGGGATGGTGAAGGGGTTGGCCTGATCCTGGTAATGAGTCAAGCACCAAATTGAGGTATCCACCATAAGGGATCATCATCTGTTCATGTTGTTGGATTTGGAAATTTGAGTCAACTTCCTAGTTTGGCTCCAGATAACTAGATAGTTGGGTTGCAGGTCACAAACCTGCTTACTTGGAACCTTGCTGGCGGGTTGAGCCTGCTGTTTCAACCCCCCTGGCTGAAGGTCAGCCTCCTTTGGGGGAAGGTCATCAGGGAGATCATTGGGAGCCCAGGCGCTGTACTGGACTAACTGTTATTTGGTGGTGGGTAGGAAGGTCTCCTGTTGTTTTTGCCTTGCTTTACAGGGTCTCAGGCAATCCTGATGGAGAACTTTACCTTGTTTGCATTTACCAAGTCCTTGCACAAGGTAAGTGTTGTTTTTTTACCTTTAGAAGGATGGCAGGACACACCTTCTCTGGCTGTAACTTGCTCTTGTTGGTATTCATTACCCAGACCTTGTCATCAACCTCATGTCTGTCTTGGATGGGGAAGAAGGTATTCTGTAGACTTTTTTCTTCTCTTTCTAATTGGTTGCTATTGGCCTGTATGATTTGAGGGTCCAAGTGAGGTGGAACTTTTCTGGGAATTTCCAGCTTTGGTCCCAAGAGCGCTTGGATGATATTGGGCTGTGTGCCATAGACAAGCTCAAAGGGGCTTTTCCCAGAGGGTCTGTTCACACAGGTCCAGCATGCAAGTAGTGCAGTTGATAGCTGCTTGTACCAGTCCTCA
The DNA here is from genome assembly GCA_014839935.2 of Entomophthora muscae. Lineage (NCBI taxonomy): Eukaryota > Fungi > Entomophthoromycota > Entomophthoromycetes > Entomophthorales > Entomophthoraceae > Entomophthora > Entomophthora muscae. The sequence goes on from QTSX02006569.1 coordinate 166,873, forward strand.
GGTCTCCTGGCAGTGAGCTTGGCCAGGGCTGCACTAAGCTACCATTCAGTTGTTCCAAGTGTCCATTGGCCTGAGGATGTTAAGATGTTGTCACTGTGTTTTGGACCTTATTCCTGGTGAGGTATAAATTGATATTTTTGGAGGTCAGTTCCTTGCTACATTCTGTTACCAGGAGTTCTGGATTTCCAAACTTGCTAATGATTTCCTTGTCTATGAACTTTCAAACGTTGTTGCCTGTATGAGTTTTCACTGCTTGCGCCACTGGCCAGCAAGTGAAAAAATAAATAGCAGCAATGATGTACTTTTTGTTGTTATGCTTCCCTGGCATGGGTCCCACAATATCAAGGGTCCATACCTTGAAGGGCAGTTGTGAACAAATAGGCAATATGGACTTAGGCGGGGTGTCTGTTTTTGTAAACTTTTCACACACTTCACATTGGTTGAGCACTTCTTGGACGTCCCAATATAGAGTTGGCCACCATGTTTTATATTTGAGAAATTTATAAAGGTTGCAACTCTTGGTATGTCCTAGATCTCTGTGGTAGCATAGAATGGTGATGACTTGTTTGTAAGGTCTGAAGGCTTGGTGTCATGAACTGCCATGACATTGTTATTTTCAAAAGTTGCGTTTTAGCTACATGGGCTGATAGAGAAGATCTTTGCTATCAAAACGAGCCCTTGATGGTCTCTCTAGGTGAACTAGTTCAGAAGTTAACTCAAGTTGAATATTTAGCCCAGGAGAACTCATTGATACGTCCTGAAAAGGAAATGTGATTAGTTATTGGGCCTACAAAGACAACAATCAACGCTGCACGGACAAATACTAGTGTATCTCAGCTGATACTGATTGGATTTGGATATTCTTATGCTCAAATTGAAGCCACAAAGTAGGAGCTTTGAATTTTGCTATTTTTAGATAATAAAAAAATCAAAGCGTTAAGTTCAAAGATTCTCAAAGGAATATGATGCCATACAATCAGCTGATGACTCAGACTCACAGAATGAGCCCCCAGATAAAGACCCAAGAACCTCTGAGAATGCACTGGAAGTATCAGATCAAATGGTATAAAAAGATCTTGATTCCCCTCCCCTTTATTTGTGGTCATTTTTGGTCCTTGAAATAAATAAATCAAATACATCCAATCTTCAACTTAATGGTTCAGAGTCAGAAGCCCTTTGGCCTGACACTTGGGGTAAATTATTGTAAACTAAGGCCTTTAAACCAAAAATATTTATGTTGTTTAAATATAAAAAGCTAGCTAAGGTTTACAACAATAGCTTTACTAAGGCTCCTAAAAGCTTATAAGAAGTGAAGTAGGGACTAAGGCAATTATTTAAACCTAAGAAAATAAAATAAAGGCCAGTCTTAATGACTGAAGATTTTGTTAAAAAGTCAATCTCTAAGTCTGGGTAGTGATCAGCACTAGCTGGAGGGTTGAAGCTGTCAACAATTAAAGTGTTTATACCACTATAAAAATTGCCTAACTGATGAAAGATATAGCCAACTGGAATCATTAAACTAAAGTGAAGAGATACAAGATAAAAGATTCAAAAGAAAAACTCAAGCCACAAAACCTAACAAGTACCTTTTGGGGTGCAAGTCAAACAATCTCAACTTGTAGTTGAGACTGGAAACCAAGCCTTTTTATTATGCTTTGTTTTGAAGTGCAAGAAATGGTGCAAAGAGTTCTAACCAAAATGGTTATAAGGTTTGCATAAAAAGTAAAGATAAAAAATATCAAGAGTTGCCAGTCTAACTTAAATAAGTTAAAGGGTGACTAGGGAGGCTAATAAGGATTTTTCCAGAGTTGCTCTGAAGTCAAGAGAACAGAAAAAACAATATCCAAAGGCCTGGGAGTGTGTCATCAATGTGAAGAAAAAGATAAGAGTTCAAAAGAGCAAAAGCTACTAACTGGAGCAAAATAGGTTCAGGGTTTGAGTTTTGTTGCTTAAAGGTAATGTAGATTCAGACTTAAGCTAATCACCGGAAAGTTAATAATAGGGCTGAAAAAGGACCAAATTTGACAAAAAAAGAATGGAAAATGTAGGGGAAGAAGAGGGGGCCCTAGTGAGAGTCTGAGAATGAAAATAATCCTGACTAAAGTTGAAAATCTGGTCCAGGATGATCATGATAAGTTTTAAGTAATAAAAAACAAAAATAAGAGTGGTTAATAATAGCAGCCAGAAGAAAGGATGAACCCTGACATGTTAGTGTGTAGGGATGTGTGGAATGGTAGTTTCATAAGTCATTTTGCAGTGTAATGTCCTGTATACGTCTACAAAGAGGTGTTCATTTTTGATGACCATTTTTTTGATGTCAGTAGTGCCAGGGGGAAGCATTTGTCTTTAGTTTGGAGTACCAGGAGGGGCCAGTCTGGGTTGAGCCCATTCTTGCCCCTCCTGGCTCTAACATATAAGCGCAAGAGTGCATCTGCCATGGCAAGTTCAGGTCCTGGTTTGTACTGGATGATAATATTGAATATTTCTAGAAGTTCCATCCAACGTGCTTGTTGTCAAGAAAGGTTTGTCTGCATTTTAAAGTATATAAGGTATTTTTGGTTGGTTAATTTGGTGAATTTTTCCTGTTATTCCAGGTAGCAGCACCCTTTGACAAGGCAGTATACAATTGCCAATAGATCTTTGTCATGTATGGGATGGCATCACTTGCTGTCTGTCAGTTTGTGAAACTTGTAGGCTACAGATAGGAAGTTACCATCATTGTTCTTGATTTGTAATACTCCCCAATGGATGTGTCTGAGGCATCTGTCTCCATTTTATATTCTCCATCTTGCTTGGGATATTGCAGGATGGGCACAGTTGTGAGTTTCTCCTTAAGACGTCTGAAGCAAAGATCATGTTGGGGGTCCATACAAATTTGGATTTGGTGCAGTTATGGTGTACAGGGGTGCAGTCAAAGCACCACAGTCAGGGATTAATTATCACATGTAGGCGGCCATCCCCAGGAATGTACAAAGCTCAGAATTGTCCTTTGTAGGTGGCATTTTGAAAATGACCTGGATTTTCTGGATATCAGACTTGATGCCATCCTTTGAAACTATGTGTCCAGGAAAGGCAACTGTTTGCAGAAGAATTGGCATTTGGAGGACTTGGCCAGCAGCTTATGCTGTGCCAGGGTAGCAAAGACTGCCTCCAAGTCCTTATGGTGTTGCTTTACCAAAGAGCTGTAGACAACAATGTTGTACAGATACACTAAGGCGTGCTTGATAATGTGGGGGGCAAACACTTTGTTCAAAAAGGTCAATGGTGCTTTTGTCATCCCAAAATTGAGCACCACACATTTTTATGAGTTGTGTTTAGTGTGGAAGGCCGTTTAGGGTATATCTTCCTATTGATGTGGATTTGGTTGTAGCCTGTGGTTAGGTCAATCTTAGAGAAGACTATAGCACTGCACAAGGCATCAAAGAGGTTGTCAATGAGTGGGAGTGGGTAACAATTCTTGGTGATAACCTCATTTAGGGCTTGATAATCTGTAACTAGTCAAAGGGTACCATCTTTCTTTGCCATAAAGAATACAGCAGCACAAAAGAGAGACTGTGAAGGGCAGATTAGACCTTTCTCCAACGCCTCTTTGAGGTAAGCAAGTGACATGTTGTCTTTGTTTGGGGTGATTCAGTAGATAAGTCACACCTTAGGTACAACTCCCTTAAGCTGGATGGAGTGCTGTATGTGTTTCTCTGGTGGCAACCCTGGCAGAGCCTCTTTGAAGATTTCTGGATAGCAGGCTGAAATTTCAAAATCCTGAGAAGTAGTGATATCCTGGTAGTCCTTGAAGTTTATGATCTCATATTTGCAGGAGTCCCAGTCAACTGCCTTGAGGTTCTCCTTTTCATCCAGGGTTTTTGTAATGCGCACAAAGACGTGGTTGCACAGGAGCTGGTCCACTGAGTCAGGGTAGATCTGGTGGTTGATGCCTTCACTTTTGATGGTCAATACTGAGGTTGACCATTCTACATGAGGTTTGTTCTGTTGAAACCAGTACAGTCCCAGCAGAATGTCAAATTTGGGAAAGCTAATAAAGGGGCCCTGGATGGTGGAGTGCAGGTTCTCTAGCATGACAGAGAAGGGGGAAGCTTCCCATGTCACTGCAATGTGATGTTCATCAGCTAAAACCATGATTTTATTCTGAAAAGTATCAGTGGCTAGCTTAAACTTGTCTAAAAAGCTGCTGTTGATGAGGATTAGGTCTACACCCAAGTCCAGGAGTGTTGTGCTGGTGTAACAACAAAGGCAGAAAGGATAGGAAATCAGTTTATTGGGATGTCTGGTAATGGTGTAAAGTACTGGGTCTTCCAAGAGTACTTGGATCATTGGGCATTGATCCACGTCCTTGGGTTAGTACTCATTGTTGGGAGAGTCAGAAGTTGTGCAGGGAGAGCTTGGCATTCTTAGTGCTCTCCCTGAGCTTTTCCCTCATCATGGTTGTCTTGTATGGTAGTGACGCAGAAATGAGTACAGTTTAACTGTACATTGTTTTTTTCTGTGTCCATTAAAACCTGAGGGTTTATGGTTTGATTTTTTGCTATTGTTGCTCCCAGGAGGCAGGCGGTTGGAATGTCCAGCTGGGTGAGAGTCCTTGGGCCGCTCTCTTTTCCCAGCCTGTGCTTTGTGGAGAGCATCAGAAGTTTGTTCTGCTTTCTCTACCTCACATTACAAGCTCTGCAAGTTGGTCACATGGTACAGATTGACGTGTCTCATCACATGCAACTTGAGTGTGTTGTAGTACATGAGGTGGGTAGCTGGGGTGTCAAAGGCCATATCTGAGGGGGCACATAGTCAGAGTTCCTTGTATGCTTGGGTGAGCTACTTTACCGTGCCTGTCTGGGTGAGATTTTTCACTTGGTGTATAATCATAAGTGCAGTATACTTCAGCACAAACCTTGCCAAGAAGTCTTGTTTGAAGGTATCCCAGTTCTTGTTGGTTTGTTCTTTGAGCCACTTGTCACACCAGGTACCAGTGTTGTGGGTCATTTGGATGGAGATTTCCACAATCCAGAAGCGTTGTGGGCATTCTATTTGTGCCAGTTTACACCGAGCAGATTGAATCCATGCTGTATCAATGTTGTCATTGGCTCTAGCAAATGGTTCCAAGGCAGCGCTTCAAAGTCTTTGGGCTATGTAGGCTGGCATCATGCTGTCATCATGCTTTCATCAATTTCTTGGGGAGTAATGACAGGTTCTTGGAAGAGCCCCTGTGCCAACAAGGCAGTTAAAGCAGGGAGCAGAATTACCATATTCTGATAGAGTAAAAAGCTGTTGGGTATTTTGGCACCAGGTGTGTACGGTGCCAATCCAGCAGGAGGACAGACATGATTCTGTTGAGGATTTTTTGGCCACAACAAGTACAGACAACAGGCGGAATTTTGAAAGATGTGGTAGGATGGAGAACCTACCTGTGCTATCAATGTTGTAACTGTGCTGTTTTAGCGGATTTACAAGGGGAAAATATTTAGAAACTAGATAATATTCTTTATTGAGAGATAATAATTATATAGTTGGTGTGAATCATGGGTAACAGGAACATGATAGCGTTGATCACATGGTTAGATGGTGAAGGGGGGTGGCTTGATCCTGGTAATGAGTCAAGCACCAAAACAAGGTATCCACTGTAGGGGATCAGCATTTGTTCATGTTGTTGGATTTGGCAATTTGAGTTGACTTCTTAGTCTGGATTTGAGTGGCTGGGTAATTAGATTTCAGGTCACAAACCCGCTTACTCAGAACCTTGCTGGCGGGTTGAGCCTGCTGTTTTGTATCCAACTGTGTGATCAACACAATCATGTTCCTGTTATTCACGGTTCACTTCAACTATATAATACTTATTTCTCAATAAATATTATTATCTAGTTTCTACATATTTTCCCCTTGTAACTCTGCTAAAACAGCACAGTTACAACAATACTTTACAGTAGTTTTCAAACCTGTTGAGATAAGCATATATTAGTCAGTTTAGAATGCATAGGTTCATTCACAAAACGTATTTCAACTGGAACCAGTTGAAGGTTAGTTTACTCAATAAAGCTTACATTTATCTAGGGCCAGAAAAAAATAGTCAATCACAAAACAAATAAAAAATACTGAATTCTGAAAATGAGAAACCAAACACATGGAACTCAAATTGAAATGCACATAATCCAGTCACTTCCTGAAGCATCATACATCAAATTTGATAATGAGTGTATGGCAAATATGATATAAACAGAGAACACATGAGTTTCAGTCACAAAAGTGATGAAATCAAACACAAAACAACTCAGTTTTTAAAAATATTGATTATTTTTGAGACTCAAATTGGAAATAGTGGATTTCAGGAGTGAATCCATCAAAATCTATTCAGGCAACTACCACATTATTTTCAATGTACGCACATCCAAATTTGGACATTTATGTCTGATAGAAGGTCTCAAATAAGAGCACTCATTTAAATAAAATTAGGTTCCTAGAAATACTTTGCTTTTTTGTTTTTAATATAATCTTTATTGCTTTTAGTTTACAATGACTTTCACAAATGAAGACAACTTTGATATTGTCAAGGAGCAGTGCCAGGAGCTAATCCAAGCTCAGGCTGCTGATCAAGAGAGCGCAACCTTTGTGTTTCCCGTGTACACCCAATTTAATGCAAGTTGTGAGGGGGCTGAGTTGTATGTGTCACCAGGCCTATCCACAGATGGCTTTTCTGATAGCCAATATGGTGCTCCCCAAGACCATGCCCCACCTGCGCCTGTACCACACTCTGGAGACTGGGCAACTGTAGACCCCTCCAATCAAATCCAGCCTTCACTTGAGAGTTTGGGCCAATCAGAGCAAGCCCTTCCTAATCCAGGTCTCCTTATTCCTGAAGCCTGCCAAAAACGCTAAATCATAACCAATGAAATCATAGAGGAGATTGTGAGCCTTAAGCAGAGAGGGGTAAATTTTGCAGAATTAGCTGCTTGGCTTCAATTCACTGAGGCAGTGATCAAGCAGGAGTTCCAGGCCCTCTTGAAGAGAGGTGGTAACAAGCTGGTCAAGAAGCCAAAAAAGCAGGCCAACTCCCAGATCAAGGAGGTGTATCCTCTTATGCTTGCTCTACTCCAGCAGGATCCTTACCTCCAATTGACTCAGGTCTGTTGCCTACTTGGGCTCCAGGGCATATTCATTGCCAGCTGCACAGAGAAGCTCTGGATGCATGGGCTTGTAGTTGGTGTTCTAATTATGACCATTGGCCAGGCAATGAGTCATATGATGGATCTAATTTTTCCTACGGCCCTGTGATTGATGCTACTCTCACCCGCTTCCTGTCCTCAATTTTGGACAATGTTGTATTTATATCTTATTATAAATTTTCCTTGAAATTCCACAATTATGGCACTTTGAGTGTAAAGAACACTCCCAAGGGAAAAAAGGAAGCACAGGGGAAGGTGATTGGTGCATTCCTTGAAGTTTCCCCCAAGGTGACTGTTTTCTACAGAACCACAACCAGCTACACCAATGTGTACTGGTATGGAAAATTTCTTTCTGACCTGCTTGCCACCTGGAGTTCAGCCAATTCCAGCTTCAAAATCTTCCTGAGCCACCAAATGGAGTGCACTGAAGTGGCCTCAAAGAAGATTAAAGCAGACAACCACAAAGTTTCAATTTTCCCTGACAGTCATTCTGATCTTCACCTTGGTGATGTGTTGTTCTTCATTGTTGGGGACACCATCTGTGGATGCAACCCCAAAACCTTCATCCAGGTGCTTAGTGTGGCTAATGACCACTCTGTGCTGTTTCCCTGTTAGAAGGCTGCTGACATGTTCACAAAGATTGCCTTCAATGCTCTAGGCAGCAGCCAATCACTAAAGGATTCACAGCTGCCCCCTTGCAATTCCCCGGTGTACAAGCCAATTGACGTCCTCCCTGAGTCATAATATAATTTCATGTATAATGACTTCCTCCAAGCCAATCATGGCACTCAACCACCTCTGGGCCATGCAGCCATCCTAGTCCCCAGCCAACCAATCCAGCCATTTGGAACCCACTCCCCCAGCCAATCAAGTCCTCCCCCTCAACCCAGTCTGCCACCTAATTTGCACTGGAAAATCCCATCCCAACAATAAAACTTGCCCCCAATAATTTTTATTTTTTAATTTATATCAGTTTAACATTTATGAGTTTTTATAGTTATAATAAATGATTTACATTTAAATAAAATGGGGATTGATTTTTATCATGCCGCAAGTTAAATCTGGCTGCTTTAATAATTATTAATTATATTGCTTTCTATTATAACTTTAATATATTCAAAGCACTACAATAAATAAAATTCTAAAAATTACAAGTTTTACAGACCAGCCAATTGGAATGGGCGTAAATGACGTGTCTTTGTGCTTGGCTCAGACCAAACACGTGTAAGAATAAATTGGCAAGAAGAACTGTTAAAAACATAGATGATGAGGGTAAATCAAATAAATTGTCAACTGCTTTAAAATTACCAAGAAAAATTGGTAGGAGGGGCTGATTAATTTTGCGCCAAAGTCAGTACAGTTCTTTTAAAATCTATGGCAACAACCAAAAATACTTCAGATTTAAACAAAATGATTTCAGATTTAAGCAAAATCCAACTTTCAGGTAAAAATATACACTCTGTTACTGTAAATTAAGAACCTAAATGTAAAAATGTGGGATTGTCAAATCCTTGGTCCAAATTTCAAATCACTTTTGCAGGATGGCCTTTTTTAATTAAATTGAATTCTTTGAGTACTGTAAATTCAGAACCTAAAGGTAAAAGTGCAGGATTGTCAAATTATTTTGCATGAACTCCCCAACTTAATAGAGAAACTTTCATCCCAGAACAACTTACTTTTTTATATAAAAAGACAAAAAATATTCCAGTAAGTTGGTGAGTTTACGCAAAAAATTTGACAATCCCACATTTTTACCTTTAGGTTCTGAATCTAAAGTATTTATTTGAATATTTGAAAATGCGGGAACTCATAGACACTTTGCAAAGTTCAAGTCAAACTGCATATTTTCAATGGAAAAAATGAATTAACTGGAATCAGATTTGAAGTGTTCAAATCCATCAGCCATTTTCATTAAGTTTACTATGTTTTTTAAAATTGCAGGATTG